>JAQNCA010000015.1:4220463-4234378 GCA_029783725.1 Acanthurus tractus
GCAGTAAATATGAGGTTATGATGAGGTCAGAATAGTTTATTTAGTTATGTGGCCACACAAATTTCTGATCCATATTTGGAGATGCAAAGTTGTTTGATTGCTACAGCCAGTGAGGTTCAGCCTCTGGGCACCAGGAATATCTGTACCAATTTTCATGGTAATTCATCCAATGAATGTATTAGAAACACATTAGTCGCTGGAGGACAAGACATGGTATCACCAAAAGCTCAAAGAACTCATCTTCTTGAAAAGAATAACTAGCTGTGATGTTAGAGGTAAAGATCATTTTGTCTGGGTTAAAGTGTAGGACCAACAAAACCACATTCAGACCAACATTTATTTCCATAAAACCACCAATAACAGCAGCACTAAGGGTGATAATTTTGACACTTATGAGCTCGTTGTACAGACGCAGTCAATCAGAGGTATTTTTCTGCTCTCGGCTGGTCACATGGCGAGGCAGGGGCACGGAGGTGTCTCCAGTCTGCACACCAAGCTGGACCTTTGCCCACTCTAATCATGCGGCTATTATGACCATCAGTGCGTCTCCACCATTGGTCTTGGTTCAGCTTTCAGGGGCCATTTGTAAAGCAGCGGAGCAGGAAATGAGGTTGGTTTGCTGGAGTCTGGAAAGCCTGGAGGATGTGCTGAAAGGAGCTACACTTAAAGGAGGCGCGTTGATCACGAAGGGTCCCTCCCAGATGGAAAGCTGGGGGGGGGGGTCATCAGTAGGAGGTGGAGGTGATGACGGAGCTGAGATTTCACAGTGTGTTTGAAATGGAAAGAGACATCACTGGCCTCAAAAATTTATTACTGGCACAAAACCAGAGGCCCCAGAGCCGAAAGATTGATGGGGTTTTATAGCACCATCAAAGCTGAAGACCTATTGTAGTTCCCTCTTCTGAAAATAAAAATTAGATTCTCTTCTCAGCCATTTAATAGAGATTTTTTTGCAGGGGTTATTCTTCTCCTTCTTTTAAATCCTCCTTTTCTCCATTTATTTTTTCTAAAGGAAAGAAAATCATTTTTTTAATCAAAATTCATCTTTTATGTCCTTGTTAGGATATCAAAAGCTCATTACAGTTTGAGCATAAGCTGTTTAAGCGGTTCGCCTTTATAATAATCGTGTGAAAGACGATCTATTTTTATGTCAATAAATCTGGAATTTTTTAAGACATTCTCCAAGATGACAAACTCCCTCTTTTAAAGCCAAAAAGCAGAGAAGGAGGGAGCATGACCAGCCATGTATTTGTTATTTTGAGCAGAAATTGGTTAGCTGCCATCAGGATTTCAGCTATATGAAGCCTGCATATGAGTTCAACCTGCTATAACATGCCTCCTTGAAGATTTGTGTGACTATCCACTGAACAGACACGGCAGAGATCTAAAAAATGACTCTATTGTAGTTAGTTGACTGACCATGCGGACCTTTTTTTTGACATGATTAGAGTCTAGAATAAGGAACTGCAGTTTCTTCCCTTCCTAAAACCCAAAAGAGCATGTACTTATTTAGGTCTGAAGGGTTAGGCCTGAAGGAAGCCTTGAACTCGATAAAAAAGAAACATTAACTCTACAAGTGCGAGTGCATGGAAATATTACCGCAAAGGGCCTCGCATCAGCATTTTTTTCCGGGGGTGTCGGGGAATACTGCTTCCTGATTGGTTAGTGAAGGGAAATACTGCTTCCTGATTGGTTAGTGAAGGGGAATGCTGCTTCCTGATTGGTTTGTGAAGTGTACAAGCAGTTTGTTCGTGCATTCGGAAGCTAAAAGAAAAAACGGCTTGCTGATTTGAAAAGTGAAATATAGCTAACGTTAGTTGCCTGACAGAATTTGGTGAGTGAGGGTTTCAATAATTTCAGTATTTTCTGGTATATCAAAGTTACCCAGAAGCCTCGTTGACATAGGCTTAACATTAGCTACAGGTAAGAGAAGAATTAAAGTTTGCTGAAAGAGGCATCTTGTCATTGATGTGTAAGGTTAGCTAACGCAGCAGGAGAGATAACAAAGCTATCTTAACAAGCCTCCGGTGGAAAATTTATTGTTAATGCTAGCTAGCTTGTATAATTAACGGTAAATCACAAAAAAGAAACACTGCAGGCATGAAAATCACTTAACTTTCGGCAAAATTTGCCGTTTTTAAACCAAAATAGGAGACCTACATGAATCCTGTAGATCCGATGAGAACTTTTTTTTTTTTTGGGTGGGTGGGGGTCGGGGGTATCCTTCTTACCTTTTTCACCCCTTGACCTTGACATGGACCTGTTTTCATGCCTGATGGATATTAACTACATTTTGATAGTAAAAGGTGTTTATTGTAGTTAATGGCAGCCAAAATAAGACCAAACAACAAAATGTACCTTTTAACCAAGTTCAGTCTTTAAAATAACTTTTGTTATTATAATTACATAGCTTCAAATGGTTGGATTCTGATTTCAAAATGTTAAATGCGTTGAGCAATAACAACTTGCTGAATATACAGATGTAATAGTTTATTTGCTGATTTGTTAAATAACAAGAGATTGCTGAGTGAAGTTATTTCTCTCTCTGATGGATACATGCCTCTGAGTGTTCAGGGGAAAACAATCACTGTGCCATCTGTTCGTCTTTATGATAAATTAACAGCTTCACCGCTTAAGCAATTAGTTTCTGACTGTTTGAGCAGAATCAATCATTTGGATGGAAAGTTATATTTGCATAAAATCTTTATAAAATGGATGTAAATGGACGAAGGCTTAAAGTTATGTGCATTGCCATTTTAAAGGAATGTTTAATGTAAAGAAATGGCACAATAACAAGCTAAAGTGGCACATCATTAACAATGTTGGTGGCAGAGTTTCTCAAAATTAGGATCACATTTCTTCTTAAAATGTTGCCAGACTGTTTTCACTGACCTTTCGCGGGATCCCTGATTGGCCTTTATGACACTAATTTTTTAATAAAAGTCATGAAACTCCCCTTTAATAGCCATCAAGTCTGCAGTTAAGTGTTAAGAAGCTCAGGAAAACAAATACAGCTTTCCAGGAAACCATCAGATTAATAGTTTTAAAGAATTTGCTGGAGTCAAGTTTTCCCAAATGCATAAGCATCAGCATAAGTTTGTTAGTGATTTTCTATTAAATATTTTGATAATTTGACCCTTCATTAGCAACCTGAGCTAAATAATGCTAAAAAATGCTGGTGGTTTCTTAGCAATTATTAGCTTGAATTTAGCCAAACAGTTGTGAAAATAGCATTCATATTACAAAGAGTCTAGTTTTTTATGTTTGTTTGCTTTAGTTTGTTATATTAGACAAAAAAAACTTTGGAACTTTAGGTAGGTACCTAAAAGATTTAAGCTAAAGGTGATGAAATGGCGCTCAAGGTCCTTTCACACATCGCTCACATTTGCTTTTAACCTGTTTAAACTTTGGGTGCAGCAGCATGTGTTGTGCAGATATTGTTGAAATCTTTATTTGTGATAGTTCTATCTCAAAATAAACAGTAATAATCAATGTTTTCTGATGCTAACATGCTACACCTCGCATTCACTTGATCCGTCCCCTGAACTGAACTCTCAGTCCAGCTCTGGCTCGGCCCCACCGTGGCTCTTTCCCCAGCAGTGCCTGTGTAATGGGAAACTGCTAAACGATGCTGAGAGCACTCCAGCGCAGTCATGGCCTGTTACACCTGACTCGCTCCTCGTTGCCGTCCGTGCACTTGCCCGTTGTTAGCTCGCCTTCTCCCGGCTAATTTATGACACTATCAGACTCATCGGCTGCTGGACGCCCTCCTGCTAAAACTAATTACTTAAACTAATTACCACGGGCCTGATAACTTTGCTATGCTCAGCAATATTGTGTTCCTTATTCTTGATGTATAATACATAGCAGGGGAGGTTGGGACACACAGGAACTACACCCTGCTCTCGGTTGCTCATGAAATCATCCACAGCTGATACTCAAGCATGTAAATGCACATGAAATGAGTAAGTATTATGATGACTTTTGGCTTTTTAATGTGATTTAATATGCTTTTAATGTTAAAAACATGTTTGCTAGGCTGACCTAAAAACTAGCATCTTTTGTTTGTGTCTTTGGTTAAAAACAGAATGTAAACATGGCTGCTTCATTTGGATTTTCCTATTTGCAAACTTTGGGAGTGGCTTAGCACATTACAGATTAGTGTGTGTGTGTGTGTGTGTACCTGTGCAGACATTATGTGTGTTTCTTTGCATGTTTGTATGCTTTTCCCTTCCCTATCATGTGTCTCTACTCGCTTTGTTTCTGCTCACCATCAGCCCTCAAAGGTTAGTAATACAAATATCAAAATAGTAGTTAATTGCTGCATTTTTTGCTAGATTTTAATCTCTAAAGATTAGCATGGGGATGTATTTCAGTATATCACATAGTTATTTTTCTATGAGTTGCTAATAAATATCAGAAGTTTGCGGGGTAAGATTTGTTATTATTCTCTAGAGTTTTTATTTAAAGAGTTTTTTTTATTTAAAACATGTCATAAAAAGACTTGTCCTGGACCTGAAACCTGATCTGATGATGCTGTTATGATGTTACCAAAAAACGCTCTAGTAATACTTTTATCATTGTTTGTATGTTGCTTCTCTTTGTAGCAATTGACACATTTTTCCTGCTTCTGCTTAATGTAGCATGAAAAGGATCTTTATCTGCACACTACCACGAACAAACATTTGCCTCTCTGTGAAAGTTTTGAGCTAATTGACTTTGTTGCATCTAACGAGTGAGATTATCTTGGCTTGTAGACAAGCAGTCTTCCAGTGCCAAGGTTAAGCTGAAACTTTAACCCACTCATCAGCGTCACAGATTAGTCCACGCCGGTGTCCCATTTTTGCCAAATAGATCTTCTGTTTCTTTTAAGAGGACAGATGAAAGATGCCTTAGATCAAAGAGTAGATTTCCATTTAAGTTCCATTTAAGACTGTTAAACTGTAATTTATCCTCGGTTTCAAACAATCCAACCAATATTTATATTTAGAAAACTGTATTCTGTCTCTCAAAACCCCAGCAGTGCACCTGTTCATACAGTAAACACATGCTCAGTGATACATGTGCACTTCATTATTTGTGCACTTGTACACAGACTGCGGTTAATGCCACATCCCCAAACAACTAACGAAAAGTGACAGCTTGCCAGTGCTCGAGGGCACACAAGGTTAGATAACCCCATGCAAACAGACACACACACGCACACACACACACACGCACACACACTGATGTGGTCTCCTCTAAGGGGTTATTTCCTTGCAGCCTGCGCTCCTGTTGGAGGTGTCCAGTGTGAGTCCTTTGGTTTCGCTCCCCTGTCTCATGTGTCACAGCATGTTGTCATGTATGGAGCCAGCGATGTATTATTGAGAATGTCTGCAGGTAACTCAGGCTCTCTACACCGGGCTAACACGAGTGCATTGAGCGGAGAAATGTATGGGACTCTAATTGCTGTGCATAAGCAATGACTTATAATATCTCTGCAAAACAATGTCGCTGTGCCAGTTTAATCTTTCACTGAAGTGATTTTTTTCACAGTCAAACTGATTTACATCATCTTAATGAGCATAACTAACACAGATAAAACAAATGCAGGGAATTAAGTCCTGACTGAATATAAATAAAGTGACCACTGATAATAAAAAAAGAGTGTTTCTCTGCGGCACCGTGCGCTTAGGGCCTCTAACCAGCTTTCCTTTGTGTATGAATGGGCGTCTATATGGGGAAAGGCTCACGCTGCAACGGTGGCTAATTCCTGCTAATCCCACCGTATCTTCTACCACTTAGAGATGGTTTCCAATGGTAGCCCTGGAGCAGGGGAATTGCTGGTGAGATTAGCTCTTGTTAGCTCCTCCTCTGTGGTTTTACACTCACAGCCAGGCCAGGCCGGCCTAACACTGCTCCCATGCTAACCTTTCGCACAGAAATGGATTAATTACTTTTCAAACATGTTCCAAGTTTTATTTAAAGAACAATGTAAGTTTGTTTCTGTTTGTTCTACTTTATTCTGTTTTATTTATTCTATTCTGTTTTGTTTTATTTATGCTAGACTGTTTATTCCACAGGAACAGGCTCCCTTGTATTGTGCAATTTGTGTTTAGAGGTGTTTGTGCAGGATTTAGCATTACTTTCCTTTTTCCATGATAATTTTGGTTATCTGACTAACTTAACTTTACAAACTCACATGCAGAGATACAGTCCTGTTTAACTGCATTTTAATAAACTTTTGTTCATAGCTGTGGTTGGGATTTTCACATAATGTGATCAACATTACAACAATAGTCCAAATGCAATAAAAAACCCCAACCACATGCTTCTGCAGAAAGATGTTTAATTTAAAACTGAGACACAGCTTTGACTGTTCGTGAGAAAGTTGAAGTAAATGTGATTTACAATCCCAATTTGGCATTTTAATTTATTGCTCAGCTTTTAAAAGAAGGGAAACATAACAACTTTTCATGGATTACAAATTGTAAACCATGAAATTAGCAAAATAACCGAATGTTCTTATCATTTAGATTAAATTCTAAATGAGCTACTGCATGAAGGCTCTACATTTACTAATAATAACCACGAGCACACAGCATATGCAAGAGCAGCCATGTGTGTTTATTATGCTTTTTATATCTCCCGCTAATAAAACCCAGTGAATTCACTATGAGTCAGTCCTGCTCCAAGAACAAAATGTCATGCAGCGTTGTGACAGTGTAATCCTGAAGAATGATTTATCTGCATCCAGCACGTACAGCGTGGTTAATGCAATAAGGTTGGAAGTGGCGTTGATCTCTTTTGAGACACTGATGAGTCCTTTTAGATTAAGATGCTGCTGAGAGTTGGTTGTTTTTTCTTGATTTTTGGAATTTTTTCTTGCACAAGAATACAGTGCAACAGAACAATCACTGACATTTAACGCACTTTGAGTTCAAACCAGCCTTTGCAGTTTACTGTAGAAATCTGTTTCCACTAGCTGATGTTCAACATTAAGAGCTACAACCCTGCAAAGTGTAAAGAAAGGTGAACACATGTTTATAGCCTGGATTTCTGTGCGTATGGAGGATTTTAAAAGTTAAATAGAAGACTTTTACTATAGTTTTAAGACCCAAAACATGACCCCTAATGTTCCAGCTATCAATGGATTATCCTCTAGTTAAATACTTGATGTGCTTCCAGTTTAAATCCCAAACAAACCAGCATGACAGCACTTTCAACAGCAGAAGAGCAACTCATCTGGACTCACTTCTGCATATTGTAAACATTAGGTGGTGACCGGAAGGATATCAGTCATTTTGTCTGCATTAACTCTCTGTTCTCTTCTAACGTTTTTATTCTGAGCTTTAAGTCTCCTTTAGCTGAGCTCGTCACTAATATGTTTTCTAAATTCCTACATGGATTAATATCAGAATGAGCACATCAGCTTGCACAACCTCCAGTTTGTACCACTCTCACTCAGCTGCCACTTTCTTCTTCTCTAACAGTGACCATGTTCTTCTCTCTCACAGGAGATCTCTCCTGAAGATGTTTCCACAATCAGGGAAATCGATTGTCTTTGACAACTTTCCAGATCCCACCGACACCTGGGAAATCATCGAGACAATCGGAAAAGGGACGTACGGAAAAGTCTACAAGGTGCTCAACAAAACTGATGGAAGTAAAGCGGCCGTAAAGATACTGGATCCCATCCATGTAAGTGTTTTGATGTTCCAACATGAATGTGTTTTCAGTGAAGGTGACACTCTGTGCAGAGTTACAGCACCAAGTTTTATACTCTGTGCTGGAGTCAGTGCTTGTTAAAGAAGCTATAAGCTTTAGATTTGTTTACATCTTTGGTGGAGATGAATGTGGACAAGTTGCTGTTTGCGATTCCCAAATCTGTCCCTTTTATGGCGTCCATGTTTTAGAGATTTAGACACTAACACAGATTAGACTCAGCCGGCCATTTTTTCACTTGGCATTTGTCTTTCTCAGTATTCACTTTATGTTTTGCCCTCATTTGTTTCCCCAGTATGTTTCTATTAGTTTTACTTGCAGTCAAAATCTATATTACAAGTGACTTCTCTCAAAAAGGGATATATCATGTTGCATTAATGCATTTTAACTTAAACTTGAGGCTCTTTGAAATGATTAGTAAAACAAAACTCAGTGAAGTTGTACTGCTTGGGCTTTGAAGAGCATGCTATTTGTGTATTTTTTAGGTATGGATAAGTGTTTTAAGCTGGACACTTTTTATTATATTTTCTGAATTTTTCTCTCTCTTTTTGTAACATTACATTTTAGAGTTTTTGTATCAAATCGACTGGAGAAAAAAAAAAGCCAGTAAAACACAGTGAAAGGTTCAGATTCATAAGACCCAACTTTCATGAAACTTTAAAGTCCAAAGATGTTTCGGGAATGAGATGTAAGCAGTTGACTGGTGAGTGACTCACTGACTCGGTCCTTTGTTAGATGAATATCATGCTGCTCTGTTTCATTCACAGCATGGGATGTTAAGAAACAGAGTTTTCTTCCATCTACAACCATAAAAAAAAATCATCTCAGCGAGTTGCTTCTGATAAATTCTGCGGGATGCAACATGGCAGCACTCCGATCATTCTGGGCTCCTTTGCCTCTGCAGGGCTTTAACATTGAGCCAAAACACATTATGCAGAAGTGAAAGCAGACTTGGCCTGAAGCAGGAACATTTAGAGAAATACATGATGTTACTGCTGGCAGTGTGGGACCGATCCATCCCATCACTCCTTCTGAGGAACAATTATATCTATATAATCTTTTGTTTGGTAAAACACCTGATCTATAGTGTAATTTGAAGGTACAGTGATTTGTGATGCTTATTTAACATCTATGCTGAATAGTCTTCATGCTAAAATGAGTCTCATTAGTGTTTTGTGAGTTTTTTTACAGTTTTTCATTATGAAGAAATGATCATCTACAAACCACTGGTCTGTGAGGACCATCATTACCGTCTTTTTAATCACTGGGTTGATTATTTAATTTACAGACCTATTACAAATAAGACAACTACACTGGGAAGTTCACTCACACACTGCTTTGCTTCAGGGTGACATTTATGAAGCATTTCAGAAAAAAAATACTTTCTTTTTCTTTTCTCATGACATTGCTTTTTCGTAAAGCACTGTCGCAAAAGGAAATATTGGTGGTTTAGTTAGTTTGGTTACATTAATGATGTGGTTTCCAGCTGAAGATAGTCATTTTTCTTTCACACAATTTCTTTAAATTAATGCATTTTCCTTTCCTTTTACCCTTTTTTCTGGATATTTTGAGACTTTCTAATGTCTCAAAATTACAAAATCAGAAAGCAAAAATCACTGCATTGGAGTACTGTAAATGCCACAGCAGATGTTTTTTTCATGTCATGTTATGTTTACTTGACCTTTTAAAAAATTGACAGTTTTTCCACTATATCATGCTACATTCGCATCTTTGACGAGACCGTTCCCTACAGACTAAAGATCTAGCATTAACGCAGGATATCATCCAATAAACATAAGCAAAATTTGACTTTGTCTGTCCTTGTTTTTCAGGATATTGATGAGGAGATTGAAGCAGAGTACAACATCCTCAAAGCTCTTTCTGACCACGCCAACGTTGTCAAATTTTACGGGATGTACTACAAGAAGGATGTGAAATGTGGAGATCAGTTGTGGCTTGTGCTGGAGGTAAGAACTCCCACTACATTTGAATAGAAAAGCCACTGTGTGCAGCCACAACAATGTGTGTTTGCCCTTTACATTTGACTGAGACATTAGCAGGTTTCTTTGAGCTGTGGTCGCAGCGTGCAGACAAAGAGCGTATACTGCACGTGCAGATTAAAGGTCTGATTGTACTTCACACGGCAGGTCTCGCCAGGTATATGAAGCCGGGACCAAATCTGGTCAGGGATTATGCAACAGTTTAATCCGCCACGCACAGTCTCTGAGTTTACCTATAGGCTACCTGGGGGATTTGGTCGCAGGCCAGCAACATGGGTGCGTTGGGGGTTGAATTGGCTTGACGTGGGCACCCTGCTGGGAGCTGCAGAGCAGGGATTTCTGTGTATGGGGTTCTGTCTCAGTGCATTAGTTTATTCACTTAGCAGGTTGAATCACAAGTTTAAGTGTCTCTCTCAGCTTATTTGAGTTTTTTGGTCGAATGCCTCGAAAAGGTGGGAAGGAGAGAAGATATTTTCGAAGTTGTTGGTGCATTTGGCCCAATGTCAAACAAAAACATCACAGCATTTGACTTTGAGTGTTTTCTTGCATCTGCTGACGTGCAGAAATTTGTGATATCTTATAAAAAAAACAGTTCAAGGGGACCTTGTTGCTGCAGCTTCATTCTGTACATCAAAAAAAGCCTCAAGCTCCCCCAGTTTCCCCGTCTTTCATATTTCATTGGCTGCTGTGGCCCTTTTCAAATGTCAAACTCCAGAAAAACATGTAATGGAGGTCAACCTCAGAGCAGGAAATGTGTTTTTGGGGTTCAACTCGGTGGCAGATGTGTTTTTTTTTCATTTTTTCTGCCCTTTTGACTTTTTGTCTTTGTAATTTATTTTCCTGCATTGATAGTGAGTAGTAGAAACTCAGAGATGTCTGTTAAAGGTGGTCTGCAATCTTGAGGAGTGTCGATAAGAAAGAATGGTCACAGAGTGTCACAGCTTTGGCCATGAGGTCTTTAAAAAAGTGGTGCTTTTGAAGAGTTGAATGTAGCACTTTTGCACACTATTGTCATGGCTCGAGGGGACACTAAAGTCTGTTGGTCGATTGCTTCACCAACTGCAAATGCCATTTAAAAGTTGTGCAGTCAGTCATTTGCAGTCGTTTTGACAACCTTCTGACTTTGTATCCAACATGACCAGCAAGTGGTTGTTTTGATTCAAAGGAAAATATCGTGACGACAGTTTTTGAGCTGACTGCTACAAGATTTGTCGCAGAAATTCACATTTCATACAAGATACATGGAAAAATGTTGTTGCTGCCAAGTCAAACTTAAAACTTAACTACTTCTGTTTAAGACAACATACAACAATCATACATACATGCAATCTACATGACTAATTCCTTAGCAAATAAGCACTGTCAGTGTGAGCATGTTGGCATGCTGCCTTTTCTATTAAACTGCCACCGCTTTGGATTTTGGAAGCATTTTTCATTTATAAAGTAACAACAAAAAGTAAATAAATACAAAAGCTGATATTAAATCTCACTTTTCCCAACCTACTCATTTAAAACTCACCTCTGTACAGCAGAAGCTGTTTTAACAGAATATATAATCAAGCAGCGAGAACATTAAAACAAAACAAATAAATAGGCCTAAGAAAAGAGAGGAGACAATTAACATTTTCATTTATGTGCATTTTGTCATTTCAGTAAACCATTTCATTTTAGGGTATTTATACCATTTTTTTATCTTCAGTTCGTACATGCATGCATTTGCTTTGGCCTCAATAAGGGCATGTTTTCTGAATGCACCTCAAAACGAAATGTCCATCTCCACCGACCGTGTTCCACATCCTGCTGTTCCTTTTTCCATTATCAGGTCCCTCAGTGCTGGAACACAGTGTCCATATATTTCTGTAATGGAAGCTCAATGGGCTTTGCATTAACAGCAGCAGTGTTATGTTAACCCAGTAGATAGTTTTCACCCCTCCAGCTTGTGTTTCTTTTTCTTTTCATCACTCTTCTTCCTCCTTGCCTTTGTGGAGGGCCCTACAATTACTTTGCTTGAATATCAGGTACAGTCTAAGATGCTGAATAATCAGACCACATGCTGCATTGAAGGAAAACAAAGACCTTTATCTGATGAGATAGATTGTTAGTTTTGAATCATGTTAGTTTTTATACATCAGGACTTATTGAGTAAAAGCACAAATCTGGTGTAAGAGAGTTTAAGACTTGCTACTTTGTTTACTCCCTGTTTCCTCTGCGGTTTGCATATCCACTTTCAGCATTTCCCTCGCAAAACACTGCAGCCAGCAGCCACAATCTGGTGGCTAATCCTGAGGCTGAAATCACTGCCTGACAGTTTAGCAAGTGTCTGTCTGTCTGTGTGTGCGGGTGTGTGTGTGTGTGTGTGTATGTGTGTGTGTGTGCTCTGAAGTAGATGCACAAGGGGTTTTAGCAAGTGAAGAGGCAGGAAAGCAGGCGGTGAGGTGGTCATTCACCATGGTTACTGTCCCTCCTTTCTAAACTGTAATTTTCCATCCCGTGGCTCTGCTGAGAGGAGCCTTTCTCTGCCCTGCACTGACAGCCGACCGCTCATTATGAGCAGAATTCACACAAATTGCATCCTCTACTTTGTTAGCCCCTCATTGGGGTCTGCAAGCTTTTGGCTTCGCCTCTGTAGTGTGCTCCTTTATGCTGGCGGATGTGAGCAGAGATGAGCAGGCTTTCATGTATGACGTGCCTAATTCTGCCCCCACTGAGTTTAAATTCACTTCAAAGACGGCGATGATGGAGCGACTTTCATTCTCTAATAGGAACTAAAAAACCTGATTTGAATGTGCGTTTTAGACGTGAGCACCCATGTTTCATCCAAGAACCCTGTTAAATGAAGGTAGATGTTAAGTCCAACCTTTAAAAGCTAAAGATGTTTCTCATCTTCCATTATGCAAAAATAAAAAATCACTTTGTCCTAATGCAAAACAGATTAAAATTGCCTTCCTTTGTGCCTGTTGTATTTTAAATTCCAAACTAAAATCATTGTTAACAGAATTTAATCACTGGTTCTCTTACTATGCTTTGTTGTCGTAGCATTAATAATAATGCTCGTAGTAGCACTGTTACTTTCCACCACTGTGTGAAGGCGGGGAAGCTTTGAGATTCAGGGACTGATTAAGACTGAAAAAAAAACGAGGAACAAACAAAGAGAGCATTAGGTTTCTCTGAAAGTAAATGCCCATGCATGAGTGCAGACAGATTTACCTTTCAGCGTGACAACGACTGTAACACAAAAGCCAAGATAAACTCGAACAAGGGCTCGAATCTCCCTGAGTCGCTCAGCCGACAGGTGGACTTGAGTCTGTTAAAACTCATTGTCTGACGGAGCCTGAGACGATCTGGCAGGAGAAATGCAAGAAACCCAAGTATGCATAACTTTAATTAGCTCAATACCAGCTTTGCATGAGCTTTACTCAACTTACTCAGCTGAATACTTCCCGCACTTAGCTTTTTATGACACTTTTGTTTCATTGTGCAACATTGCTTTTAAGTTCTAGCCTGTGTTTGCCTTCACTAGTCTCTGTCCTCACTTGTCCTGCCCTCGTATCCCAACCTCAGCATTCATTAATTGACAATGAGGTTTAAAATGGTATTCCTTGTTCGGGCTTTTAAATGAATGGTGCCAGAAAGTAGACACCTCAGCTATTGTGCCCGTGTAAACGATAAGGTCGCAGTAACAATAGAAGTGTTTTTTTTTTCTCTGGAAACCGTCCAGCGTGTGGTTCCTCCTCACTGAGTCAGGGGGCTGCCCCGCTCGTTTCATCTTTACGTCCGTTTCATCTGCTTCCTTTACACGTCTTTGATCAAAATACTTTCATTTACATGACCAAACAAGCACCTGACCTCATTTGTAATGGAGAACATCCCACTCAATATTCAGTGTATTCAGTTTTTTTTCTTTGAAAATTGATCATCATGTAGAAACTCATGAAGATGTAAGGCATTAATCTTAACCGAGCTTTTATATTACCAGCTTCGCTCCTGATTTTAAGCAAATATAGTAGTAAAAATGTTTAGTAGTGATGATAATCTTAGTGTTAGAGTTGGTGTTACTTTGCTTATTAGTCTAATTGTTTCAGTGTGGAGTTTTTTTTTTGTTTTTTTTTTACAAATTTGCAGCCCTTATCTAAACCTGGTGATGATTTTACTTTTGAAACCCCATGCTGTCTTATAGTAATGCATCAATGGCAACAAATCTTAAAGGTAAT
>JAQNCA010000015.1:4285627-4299614 GCA_029783725.1 Acanthurus tractus
CCCATGCATTTCTGTGTGACACGTGATGACGAGCACTCGTTGGAGAATTTACTGACAAAGGCTGTGATTGGCTCTGACATTGTGGACATGGAGCTGTGACTTTGGATGCTGTGTCATCCTTCAGTTTGCACTTGATGCGCTGCAAACACATTTTTTGTCGCTGTTTCGTTGTTCTTGTTGTTGTTTTGTTATTTCAAACATGCAAAGACGTTTTTTGAAACTCTGCCATGCTTTGTGTCAGAAGTCCTTCACCGTTCCCATGAGACATGACCTGCCAGTTGAGGCTCTAATGTGGAATGACACTACACTACACTGCCCTGTCCGTCCTCTAGGTGGTGCTATTTCGAATATGTATGCCATGCTGCTGGCCCGCTTCAAGATGTTCCCTGAAGTGAAGGAGAAAGGAATGTCATCTGTTCCCAGACTGGTGGCCTTCACATCCGAACATGTAGGCATTCATGTTTGTAATAAAGCTGCATCTTCAATATGTGTTTCATTGGAGCTTCTGAGGAGCTCTGAGCACAGTTTTATTATGTTAAAACATCAGAAATCTTCCTCTCAGCTGCGGGAGGAACTCAAAATCTCTTTAGCTGAGGCTTAATGTGTGTTTTTTAAAGTGACTTGGTGTCACTTTCACACCGTGATGCTGACGGTTTGTGTGTCGGACGCACAGGAACACGAGGTGACTGGTGATTTTGTCATCGCCTTCCATTTTTTAAAGGACATTTCAAGACACTGAGAGGGGGGAAAAAAAGCCATCAAATGACACACAAACCTTTCAGCATCAAAGCAGTTTGAACAGTTTGATTATATATTTCCAGATTTGTTCCTCCTCCTTTGAGCTGATGCACAGACAGCTGATAAAAATCTCTCTCTCATTTGCTTCTTTTATCTTTCAGAGCCATTTTTCAATTAAAAAAGGTGCAGCAGCTCTCGGCATCGGGACAGAAAGTGTGATCTGCATCAAAGCAGATGAGAGGTAAAAAAACAGAAGCTATCATATGAATTATATGTCCATGTATCCCAAACTGTTCTTAAGTGCAATTATTGTATGTATGTATTATTGCATGTATTTCTCTTTGTTATTTCCATCTTAAACAGCATGATTAACTTTCAAAATATTTGAAACAAAATCCCACGAACCCTCAGGTTTTTCTTGTCCACCTGGTCACAATATCAGACTATAACTACATGATTATTGTGGAATAAAAAAAGGCAAATAATGATACTCTTATTGTGATATCTACAGAAAAATCTAAACTTTAGAGTGTAAAACACTTTCAGTGTAAAACAATAAATCTCAGCAGAAACCACTGTTTCTAAGACAGGCCCTTTGGTATTTGAAGTACATTTAGCTGATATTATTTCTTGTACTTATGAGTAGTATTTTTGATGTGGGACTTGTAATGGAGTATTTTAACATTGTAATAGTAATTTCGCATGAATAAATGACTTGAATACTTTCTGCTTCTTATGAATTCACAACTCAAGCTGCATCTAAATCCTGTTTTTCCTTTGCAGTGGTAAATTGATCCCAGCAGACCTTGAGAGAAGAATAGTGGAGGCCAAACAGAAGGTGATGCAACATCTATTTATAACACAACTGCAAGTACTGTAGACACATGATTTTGACATTAGGCAACATTAGCGTTGTTATGTCTGCACCAGTGGCTGCTCAGCTGACCAGGCATGGTTTGTTTGTGCCTCTGCAGGGTTTTGTCCCTTTCTTTGTGAGTGCAACAGCTGGAACGACAGTGTACGGAGCCTTTGACCCTCTCATTGCCATCTCTGACATCTGCAAAAAGTACAACATCTGGATGCATGTGGATGTGAGTAAAACGGACAAACTCTGAAGGCTGCAGACACAAATCTGCATAAACGGCTCCTGCTGCCTCATTTGAAACACTGTTATTGCCAAAACTGCCCGTGATGCACAACATCTGTCCACCGTGGGCATTTTTAAGTGAAGGAATGTGCAGAAATGCAGAGCTCACCGGCGAGTTTGACAAATCTATTATGTCTGTCTCGCCTCTAACTGCTTGCGGTTGACCCAGATAGGAGGCAGCCATTTCCTATCTAACACTGGGGATTAGAAAAACTGGAACAGAGGCTGTAAATCATCTCCTCCCCTGACTTTGCCATCATGGGCCCTTTCACTAAAGGAACTCTATCTATTAATGAAGGTGATTTAGTCCTGACAGGGGGACACCTCTATTAAGAGACATAAATGGCCTTATCTATCATTCCACAACTGGCGAGAGATGGGGAGAAAAACAATCGAGCTCTGGAGTGTCAGGCTATGTGCTTTTGTTGATGCAGCTTCCTGTGAAATAAATGGGTTTGGTGGCACTTCTAAACTCTCATCAGCAGACATCACGAGGCTGGGAAACCTGGAAATGTCTGCAGAAATATCCACAAAAGACTCTGACATGAGGGCCTGTGTTTAGATCAAATGTGCTGACGGCCAATTAACAACAATTTACTCCTCTAATCGGAAAAAGATTTTGATAAATGAAGGAATTAGAGCATCATGCAAAGCTGAAACTTCTCAGTAACTCACAGTTGATGATGGATCTGCCAATTACTTTCTTGACGAATTGATTGGTTCATGAAAAGTCAGAAAAAAAAGAAAATGCAAATAGAAATTTTGAAAGAAGCTGGAGATAGATGATGTTTGGTGTTCGTGCACAATCCATCAAGTCCATGTACGAAAAATTATCCTGCTTTTATTCTTTGTTGTTCGCTTTCCTTGCACTGCCACAACATACAGTACAGTCGACTCTTGTGCACAAACTCTTTTAGTGTTAACTATTGATAGTACTTTTTTCGTATGACAGAGCTTTCCTGACTGTAATTTTTAATTAGGTACCATTCTTTATTTTACTGGTTTAAGTCTGTGCTCACCTCATTTGTCGCTTCAGGTCTATTTCTGTGTAAATACACTCAGACAATGTAAAACTCGTGTATCTGAGCATGCTTGGAAAATAAAGTCTTTGCTGATTCTGATGCTGATAATAAAATGACAGAGGTGGACTGATCAATCATCCAGGCCAGTGCAGACTAGTATAATGTTTTCAGTAATCCAGAAACATTATCATCACGTGTTTGAGCACTAGAGAATAAATGACTGAATATCTGTGTTAGATAACAGGTTCTTGGTTGACTCTTTACTGTTGCTTGGTTGTGGTGCTGAATGACCAGTAACTAATCGTGTGTGTGTGTGTGTGTGTTTTGTCAGGGCGCGTGGGGAGGAAGTCTCCTCATGTCCAGGAGACACAGGTGGAAGCTGGACGGAGTCGAGAGGCAAGTAGCATCTTTTGGGAGGCGAATAACAACCGACGAGTGTCAGAAGTTAATGAGGATTTAAAGTAACGATGCGTTCTGGTTGTTTTTGTTCACTTCAGGGCGAATTCAGTCACATGGAACCCACACAAGATGATGTCAGTCCCTCTGCAGTGTTCGGCCCTGCTGGTCAGAGAGGAGGTACGCCTCGACCCCCTTTACCAACTCTTATTGTCATATGTCAGTTGATGTTTTGTTTTCTTGCAGTAATCGTAATTATTCTGGATCTGAAATCGCAGGGTTTGATGCAGAACTGCAACCAGATGCACGCCTGCTACCTGTTCCAGCAGGACAAACACTACGACCTTTCCTACGACACCGGAGACAAGGCGCTGCAGTGTGGACGCCACGTGGACATCTTCAAGCTGTGGCTCATGTGGAGAGCTAAGGTAAAAAACTAGCTCCTATGCTCTTAGTTTACACGCATTTCTCTGAAATACTGACTGATTTTGTGAATGAAGTCAGGTTTTGCTGTGATCAACATCCAGGACTGTGGTTTAAGAGATTTTTTTGTATCTTTTAAACAATGCACTTCGAAGATAACAATGTGGAAAACTTGATGTGACTGAAAATATTCTGCATAAATTTTAAATATGCCACCAGTAGGTTTCACCTCATTTCACTGGAGTCAAACTAATTTTAACCAAGTCTTTAATTTTGTCTTTTATTCATAGATAATTAAGCTGTAAGTCCGTCCCGAGGAGACAGGAGTTTTCTTTTTATGGGTCTTAAGCTGGAAAAGTATGGGAGCCCCCCCTCATCTTAAAAACTAACCTCATATTTTATTTTTTTTTTCAACAGGGAACTATCGGGTTCGAGGCTCAGATCGACAAGTGCTTGGAGCTGTCAGAGTACCTCTACAACAAGATCAAAGACAGAGAAGGATACGAGATGGTTTTTGACGGGAAAGTATGTCCACGTTTATATTTCAGCACAATTTTACCCACAGTCACACAATCAGAGAAAAGCAGCTGACATCAGTCTGCGCTGCGTCTTTCACCTGACGGTGCTCAGTGTCATTACGGGTGACTTCGCTGGCTCGCTGCGTGCTCTTGCTTTGTGTTGGATGAATGCCATTTTTACCTCTAGCTGCCAGTATAATGTGCTGCTATTATGTTTAATGAATAGCGTAACGGCCTGTAATTGCTCATATGCATATGAATAGAATGATGTCTGAAATATCCTCCACTCTAGCAGAGCTACAACAGTGCGAACGTATGCACCTATGTCGGGGTTGTTAAGCTAAAAACTCTTTCATAAAAGGAGTGCTGGGACATTTAGAGTAAAAGCTCTTTACTGTTTCAAGGTTTATTGTTTTCCCGCTGAACCACAAAAAAAAAAAGGCTAAGAGCATCATAACCAAGAGGTTGATGGGAAAATGCCAAATCCTGCAGGCATCGGCCCAGGTGTTCACTTGTCTGTGTGTCCCACCAAGCCATTACATCCATCTGATGGTGGATATACTGCCGCTGCACCAGCCCCGGCTGTATAAATGAAGCCGGTGTGCATGGCTAGTCAGCTGTTGGTAATGAATGCCTTTTTTTCCAGGCAGGCTGCTTTAGTGCTTCAGATTCCAAAAAATAGAGCAATGTGGGGCTTTTAGGAAAGACAGAGTACCTGAGAAGGAGGCAGGATGCATCGCAGATGCTGGAAACGTCTAATGGATTTCCTTTTTGGGCCAAACAGAATTTATTCTGGTTTGATGAAATGGATGGGCCACTGTGCAGCACTTTATTTTGGAATATCTGTAGGATTTCAGGCAAAGACGATCAGTAAATACGTGTGTAAGTACAGTATTTAATTTTAGTTCCAGGTGTATTTAAATATAATATATGTCTAAGTGTGTACAAGACTGGGTGAAATGTTTAAAATATCATGTTATATCATATTCACGATCAAATTTTTGAAATATACGGATAAACTACACCAGAAAAACCTCTTTACATGTTAAAAACAACACCTATTTACAACATTACAGTTCATATTGTCAGTTTGTGATTACAGTGTAAGCCTCTGTGTGATGTGTTTAAGGTAATGAAACTTAAGTATCTTATAAATAATTAAAATAACTGGCATCTCTGTCAACTTTCTTAGTATTAATTTTATATTTTTGCCACTTGGGGGCAGCAAAACAGGCTGTGTAGCTTTATTAATTAGTTACGTTATCATCTGATAAAGCTGGTAAGGCTAAAGTGTTGGATGATGCTCGGTGTTTTCTAGGTTTAGTTGCTAGTTTTTTTGCCTGTGTGTCCGAGAGATTTTAGATTCTCAGAGTACAGGAAGTTATTTTCTGAAAACAGCTGCTCGCTTAAATATTCTGATGACACAGAATCAAAACTACAAGGCTGTAGGACATAAAAAACAAGGAAGGAGCTAAAAGATGCAAAAGTTCTCCATATAACTAGTGTAACTAGAATCTGTGTTTTATGACTGTAAAATATACTATATTACTATATTTGATTACTTTCTATTACAAAGCATTAGATCTATTGCTAATTAAAAGGACTAAAGCATCTTTAAACATGCAACTAATTGTGAATGTAGTTATTAAAGTCACTTTTTTAATGTACATTAATAAACTTAAATATTTATATGCAGAAAAGTGAAACAGTCCTTGTGGTTCTGACACAACCACTGGGGGTTTTGAAGAAAATAAATGTTTAAATCCATCCCATAGTGGCTTCAATCTTGACAACAAAACTTTAAAAACAAAAACACTCATATCATCGTGAAACATTCCACTGAATTTTTTTTTCCCAGTCCAGTTATTTTTTTCTCAGGCAGTTTAATCCTCTCATCTGCCTGTAAACTCTGTGTGTTTCACAGCCTCAGCACACCAACGTCTGCTTCTGGTACCTCCCTCCTGGGATCCGCTACATGGAGGACAAAGAGGAGAGAAAGAAACACTTGCACAAGGTGGGTGAGCGCAGATAAGAAACCTGACTGTAGTATCTACAGAAAAACACCTTCTGTTCACCCCACAAATCTGTCTCTCCTATCCAGCTCGACCATCACATGTCCTCCTCATTAGCATGGACACACACTTATACTCAGGATTTTTTAAAAAAAAGAGAAGCTTGAGGTATAAAAATAGGGGATGTTGTCACAGGGGGAGGGTATCACAGGCCAGAGTTAAAGGGAGCGAGGCTATTTAGTCAGCTGAAGTGTCGGCCATTCAGAGCGTCCCACAGCGGCAGGGGACCACTAGTGACAATTAGGAGAGACGGCGAACGTGACAGCCATACAAAGGGCTCTCTCTAAGAAATCCTTGCCATGTTTGTCATTCTGGCACATCAAATGGAGAGAATTACTTTTGATTTCTGAGGTTTGATTGAAAAAAAAAACACAGTGGATATGCCTCAGTGACACTGAGTGGTTTTGGCCAGCTCGCTCTTTTCCACAGATTTCTGACACTTAGATTGAGGGATGACGTAAACGTTGCGCGATTATCTCGTTGAGAAGAAAAAGGCTGAGCTGAAGGAGCTTCCTCAATTTCCACTTAATGACCAGAAAATTGTCAAAAGACTGATTTGACTCGAATCTGCAGCGAGTGATTATTTCACAGAAACTGCCGGCCTGCCAACTGCAGCGAGACACCTGCAAGAGATTTAGAGGCAATGACTGATAATGTGATGTCGACTGCAGCGCTAACCACAGCTCCACAGTCTGTACGCTGGGAGTCCTGTGGTGAAGTAACTGCACCTCAGTGTAAAAATAGTGTGTAAAAGTAAAAGCCCACATTTTGCAAACTGGAAACCTTCAAATATATTAATTTACGGAGCCTTTTAAAGTCCCAAAAGATTATATGAATTTGCACACATATGATAATTGTGTGCAACCAGATACAGATATCACTTTTAAACTTTTAAACATTTAAATTCTACAGGTATCTGCTTAACTTGTATTAATTTAAGGTGAAAAGATCCTGTAACATCCTGTGTGTGTGGACTGTAATCTACAACAACTCGTCACATTTTTAATAAGCTGATCATATGCGTTGTATTTAAAATCAAAGTTAGTATTGTAATTGAATAAATGTGGTGAAGTACAGGTAGCCTTGAGTACCTTTATCAAAAATTGTAGTTGTAAGTAGTTTAAAGTAATACAAAATGAGTATACTTGAGTAAAAGGTAACTAAAAACTGCACCCAAGCACAAAAGTTAGGTCGTTAATGTATTTAGTTACTTTTCATCACTGTGCAAGCCTGTAAACATAACTAACCTTCTTTTCTGGACTGAAATTGTTCAAATGGCATTAAAAACCAACTGTTGTTTGATTAGTTTCAAAAGTCTGTTTTATTTTTTCAAGTTAATGCATCTTTTTTTGGATAATTTTGGTCACATGGCCCTCAAGGGTACTTTAAGAGTCACAAACAAAAGAGTACATTTACTGCAAGACTTGACTGAAGTGTTGCAGGGATTTCTTCCTTTCTTTACTCCTAAAAAACACAAAAACCTTTTCGCCAGTAACTTTTAATCAGTAGGTTTGTGTTGATGATGTGTCGATGTGACTGATGTGTTTGTGATTGTGAGAAAAAATAAGACGATTGAGACTTTTTGGTCTTGCTTTCCTGTTTTCACAGCGCTGCTGTATGACCTGATACTTGCTGAAGAAACTGTAACTCTGCCTGTTTTTATTGGATCTTTCAGGTGGCTCCGGTAATAAAGGCCAGAATGATGGAGTACGGCACAACCATGGTCGGCTACCAACCGCAGGGGGACAAGGTCAACTTTTTCCGCATGGTGATCTCGAATCCGGCCGCTACCTTCGAGGACATCGACTTTCTTATTGAGGAGATCGAACGGCTCGGCCAAGATCTATAAGACTCATCTCACCAAACCCTCCTGTACTTTCCCCCCTTGACGGAAGAATTGTTTGTCGTGAATGTACTGGTAAACCTTTTCTTTTCTCTCTCTCTTTCCTCCAAAGTCACATATTTAAGAGTATATTTGAGAAAAAAAGATACACAGATATATCCATAGATTATGTATTGTAGCTTTGCCGTGGACTAACTTGGTCCAAAGCTATGTAAAAGTGCTTTTGTCTGCCTTTCCTATAGTGTAGTAGATCACAGAATAGTGTAAGTGACGTAACTTTATATGTACTTTATGTGGTATGAAATGCTTGTGCAATAGGCCGACGAGGAAGAGTTTTATTTTTGGAATCATTTCTCATTTGCCAAGTATGTTGTTAAGTGCCAAACGTGGTTGTGTTCTATTGTGACTTTACATTTTAAACTTTTATGGTTTGAAACAAGGAAAAAAGCACTTCACTTTACCTCAGCTTACTCGACTGCCTCTACATCTGCACGTAGTACTTCAAGCAGTGATTTTGGACAATATTCTCTCGACTGGTGATGAATCGCAGTACCAGAACATGTAAAAAGAGTTTCCCAAACACAACAGGCCAGCAGAGGGGTTTGAAGATACGTAGAAAATAAAGCAAAGAGACGATTTCCATCCAAAAAACATGACAACAAAAACAGTTCAACGCATTAACGAAGGCATGTTGGTCCATCATTTACTACTTGACCTTTTACAGTTTGGCCTGCAGCGTGTGATGCTAATTTAATGTTGTTGCTTATGTCTAAATGCTTTCTACTCTTTTTACACACACACACACACTTCTTTCTAGTGTATTTAAGGTGGTAACGGCTTTTAGACCTGCTTTGTTTATGGTCACCAGCTACATGCACATATCAGAATGGGAACCATTTCCAACCTGCATATTAAGCTGTGCTGAGTGTGCTTTACATGTTATAATGAAGATCAACAATGAGAAAAACCAACACCTGCGAGGTGACGTTGAGTTACAATCCTTAAGATTCTCCTCCGCACAAACTTGTAAACTTATGAAAATGTGTTTCAACAGCCCTTCCAAGTGTTGTTTGGTTTTTAGTGGCTTCTGTTATAGTATTTTAAAGTTTAGCGGTGAGTTCACCCTTGAACCTTAAAATTCAAACTGCATACCCCCCAAAAAAGGAAGCAACTGAAAATTATATTTAACCTAATTAATCAAATTCTAATAATTCAGAGAGTCATGTTTGTGGCACTGAAAAAAAGTAATTATCTTGTTTATGTACTTAATTTGATATAACTATAGATAATATTTGTGTATGGGAAGCAAGGCTTAGTTACCACTTGAGCAAATGGGGCCCCAGCCACTGAGGGGCCCCCATAGCAAAGAGTTTGCCAATCTGCTACGTTAAAGAAGAAAAGGAAGACCTATCGTCCCTGCACTGATATCCTCTAATGTTACCCTTTGCCAAAGTCAACTCGTCCACTGTCCACTCAATCCAGCCCTGATGGGAAGACCCTTCTTTAGGCATGTGGGCATCACATGACCTGCAGTACCAAATGTGGCCACTGCGCCAAATTGTCCTCATAGACCAGAATTGCTTGTGTCAGTTTGGTCAATTCAAACTAAAATATGAGACTTTTAAAATTAAAAAATGGGACTGAAATCTTAAGGATTATAACTGAAAACATAAAAACCTCTAATCTACAGTACCAAATTGAGAGAGGCTGTTGGTAAGTGGTGTTTTTCGACGAGCACTTAATGAAAGATTGTGCATCTTTAGAAACTGGGATCGGGGCAATAACCGTGTTTTGTGTGAATACAGGAACTTCACCAGATTTTGCAGCTACTGCAAACCTGACATCACTTGCACTAAATCAGTGAGGGAGATGTGTCATCCCTTAGCATTGCAACTGAGATTTCTTCTTTGTTCATTCACAAGCAATATTCGAGTTTGGGTCCAATCCAAATACCCTGCAAAAATAACAACAACAACAACAACAACAAAAAAAGAGACAGTGAATTCAAGTGTACAACAGTAAACGATAATCAAGTTTCCTACTACGCACGTTAGCTAGCAAAAAACAAACTGAGAACATGCTTACTGTAGGCAGGCTAGCTGATGAAATGTGAACCCCGATTTAACTTCCGGGGGTTCTGTAGCATTTTCATTAGAACAAGTTAGAAAAGCACAATTTGCTCAACATGGTCGGTCAGTGTACAATCACTTTTGATCATAGACTGTAAATAGTATTTCAAGATGTCCTAAGTACATATCTTTGTGTATACATAAGTGTATATAAGACATATAACCAGAGACTATTTGTGAGGTAAAGTTATTCATATTTTCTCTATCTCAGATATAGATTACCTGTATTTTCATCCTGTTAGTCCAAAAAAGCTTTTTTCCTGCGTGTATGTACGTACGTATGTCAGATACTTGACTTGGTTTGTGACTCTTCTCGCTATTTCAAAGAAAACGTGTTTCAGGGACTGGCTTTACAGAAACGAACAGATTTCACCTTGATATTACTTGAGTCTTGCTCAGAGATTCTGGTGTTTGGTTTTCAATATGCAAAGCCATTTTAACTCTGGAGCACTGTGTTTTTTGTGCACAAGTGATACTTGACAGTACGTGCCGGTGTGTACCTTAGTGTGTTTGTAACTGTGTTGCCTTAGTATAAATTTTGCCAGTATTGTCTAGTTTTCCTCCAAAGGGGAAGTTGTGCACTTTAGAGTATACACATGACCTAATAACGTGCAATGTCTAATGGTTGTTCATGAGTTGATGTTAAAAAAAAATGTACTCAAAAATGTAACTTAAGCTCTTTGGTCTGAATGTGTCATGAAATCAAGGGTCTGTTGGGAATGAAAGCATTTATATTTTTTGCAGTTTGCTGCTCTCATGAAGCATTTTGTTTAAGTGTCTTGCATCCTGTTTGAAAAAGCCCTGAAGTTTGAAGGATTTTCTAGACTTTTTGGCACTAATTCTGTTCATTTGGCAGTTAAAATTGGCATTCACACTGTGACACAGACAACATCAGATTTGGGCGACAAAGGAATCTCGCTGCGGTAGCCTCGGAAAGCCAGACATTTCGTTTCTCTTGCTGCTGCTGCTGCTAGACTCGCTTCCTTTGCACGTGCATGCAATGCCTTGCCTGTCCAGCTTGTTTGATATGCTGTCTCCTATATACCTATTTCTATATATACATATATATATATATATACAGTTTGTGTAGCTCCTGTAATTAGCTTTAGTGTCCAATGTATAGCCTAGCCTGTAGATTAGTGCACCGTCGCTCTAGCCTTTACATGTGATCTCTATGTCTTGGGCTTCCTGTAAAAGTTTCTCTGTGCCGCAAGCATGCTAACCTCGCCTAGCATTGTACTCCTCTCCGCGCTTGATCTGACTATCTCTATCCTCTATGCCTTTTTCTCTTCTGCTTGAAGACTGTCGCAGCTCAGAACGTAGAGTATTACTCGTGTATCTATATGTGTGTATTCCCTCAGCATGTCTCTCTGAAAGCTCTTCTCTCCGCTCTGCAACTGTAACGACCTTTTCTCTCTTTCTCTTTCTCCGCTTCGCCCTCTCTCTGGTAGCAGTATCAGTGTGACCCTGCGCTTTCCTCTTGCGTTTCTCGGCTACCCGCTGTCGTTCTGTTTGTGTGTCTGAAGCATTATGTTGACTCGTGTCATGGTGCCACAACATCACCGCTTTTTATGATTTATGACGCTTCACTGAGGCCCTTGACTCTTTGGGATGTGAGAGAGGAACAGAATTAAGACCTGATTGTCCAAATACTTGTCCGATGCAAGTGTTGCTAGCCTTTAACACAGAAGTATAAAGAAAATATATCCTGGTTACTTGCTTAAAGTAAATATTTTTTCCTTTATGAGAACAATCAAAATCCCTTGTACTCAGTTAATTTTCACTTGAATATGTTGCGATTTTAAATGATATATTCTGCAAACTACTGTGCTAGCTTCACTCGACATTCATTTGTCCTGAACTATATGTTATTATTGGGAAAAAAAGAAATAAATATTGTCAAAACAAACATTATTGTCAGCTGGTTTTTTCTTCTTTGCCCTTTGTTATGCATACTGTAACATTTTCAGAGCAAACCTTTTGCTTTTGGCCCAGCAATGTGAAACACAACAGTGTTACATGAACAGAAAAGTTAAAACTTTGTTACATAAACTGGAGAGAAAATCCTGAAAACAGCAAAGTGGAACATAACAAGTGGCACTTTGACAGCACTACAAGGTGAGGATGTACCAGCAGTGCCACTGCAGCACTGGTCATGTTTATGTAATCTCTGAAAAAAAAAAATCTCTATAATTGTACACTGAAGGCAGTCACGAAGCAGCAAATCAGTGTGAAAACACTGTGTTCTGATCCTGTGACCAAAATGATTTTGAAAAATAGAAAATTTGTATGATTTTACAAAAATTGACAGTACAAAAATTATTCAAAACTTATTCTTTTATGATATCTTCATTACGTTTATGAGGTCAAAAATTCAAAAGATACTAACAAGCAGTCAATAGTAACGGTAAACAAAATTGTAATACAAACATACATGAGAGAGATCTAACCATGCATTTCAAACAATGAAAAAAAAAATCCAGATTTGAGCATTTTCTCCCAAAACTATTCGATTTATAATGTCAAGCACAAAATAAATCATCATATTATGACAAAAATATGCTCCTTGTGCCACTAGAGTGAAAAAGTGTGATGTTTTTGTGAACAACAACACTGGTGGGTTGCTGACGTCTCTCTAGATGGCGCTGCTGCCCCACAATTTAGTCACGAGGAGGCAGCAGGGAGTTTTCTTTCACCTTGTCTCGAAATAGACTTGCACTGCAAATGTGACTGGAATTTTTGGCAAATAAGTTATTTTCCGTTATTGTCTGAATGAGCTGTAATTTTAACATCTACCTCTCAATCATCTCTGATTACAACATCCTTTTATGTCCAAACCAGAGACGAAAAAGCTGAAAAAAAAAAAGACATCCCAAACTATGGGAAAGCTTCCCAGATGGTTTGCCTCATCTTTCCCTCCTATACACAAACACACATGTAGTAGATAAAGAGGAAAACACCACATGGAAATGATCACTGTCTCTCTGATGAACCCTCACCACACAACCAGACGCAGAAATACAGAATATTTGTTTATTTAAGTGACATGTAGGAGCCAGATAAGAAAGTGAGATATATTTGATATCTGTTTGAAACCAAACATGTGAGGAGCACACCAGCTGGCTCTGTACGAAGCTGCTCAGAGGAAACACATTGTTTTAAGATTACAGATATGACATGTCATCATTCAGTTAGTAAACTGTTTCCATGCAACAGTTTTAGAGGCTCTGCCTGATGAGGGCCAAGGCGTGTGTTTAATAAGAGGGAAAAACTGCCTCGCTGCCTTCCAGAGACATGATTTTTCCCTGTAATCTAGTAAGTTACTGTGTTCCTCACTACTGAAAAAGGTTTATAAATCATACAAATCACCTTTTATTTGCTTGGCTGCAAAATGAGATTAGTGCTTGATATTTTTTTCTTAATCTGTGCTGAAAGATTTGGGGGGCTGCAATATTTGTCAGCATGAAATATGATGTAAAGAATGAGGAACAGTTAAAGAGGAAGGCAACATGAAGGTAATAATGTATACAGTGTTTTTTCTGATGGTTTATTCCCAGGATGCATCAAAATATCCAGTAAATCGCAGTAGTTTTTCTTGTTTTGAATGATGCAGGTTGAGGTGTATTTTCTAAATTGTAAAACCAGTTCAAATAGATTTCATTTAGTTAAAAATAGAGCAGAGCAGCTCTGGTGATAAAA
>JAQNCA010000015.1:4300368-4318587 GCA_029783725.1 Acanthurus tractus
AGCATGAAATATGATGTAAAGAACGAGGAACAGTTAAAGAGGAAGGCAACATGAAGGTAATAATGTATGCAATGTTTTTTCTGATGGTTTATTCCCAGGATGCATCAAAATATCCAGTAAATCGCAGTTGTTTTTCTTGTTTTGAATGATGCAAGTTGAGGTGTATTTTCAAAATTGTAAAACCAGTTCAAATCGATTTCATTTAGTTACAAATAGAGCAGAGCAGCTCTGGTGATAAAAAACAAAGACATTTGTCAAAGAGCTGACCACTTGCTGTCATTACGTGAGCTTTCCTCTCTTACAGCTCATGCAGAAAGCTTCTCCATCTCTTCTTCTTTGCTGCAGAGCCACACTGAGACAAAATGACTTGTCAGCTCAGCCTCCATTAATTATCATCAAGGAATCACCTCGGTGTACTCTTGACATCACATTTTGGAATCTGGAGTCAGGAGACCAAATTAATTTCAATCAACCTTGACACGCCGCCTCTGCAGACCACTGCTGCCGTTATCTTCCTGACAGGCCGCTCAGTCTTCCTCAACAAAAGTGTAAATGTTTTCATCGCTGTCTTTCTGGATTGTAAGTGAACTCGAAGAATAATAAGAATAGTGACTAAATGACCCAATCTGATTCATCCTGCGGGGTTTCATCCTCTCAGTGATCGGACACATTCCCACATCACCTGGTCGATCTGCTCGGCGTTTGAAGCAGCACCGACCATGTGGAGCACATCACGGACCCCGTAAAGTCCCGACACTCTAATCCTACATGCGATTAAACAAAGAGGAGGAGAGCTGCTTTATCGAAACATCCAGGTTGCACAGAGGAGAAATGTAGCAACCTCGTCATAAAGTTTAACCCGAAGAAGTTACTCTTTCCTCAAACTTAAGGCTGATTTATGAGCAAAGCAACAGATGGTAAAATCAGGGTGGCTGGCTTGAGAGAGGCTCACCAAAGCATTTTGACAGAAAGGCCAAAAGGATTCTCATGCTTCTATAAACGACTGAAGTCCTGCCTGAAAACAGACCGTGTGTGTGTGTGTGTGTCTGTGTGTGTCTGTGTGTGTGTGAGGCGGCTAAGCCAAGCCAGATGTTGGTGTCTGATGGAATTGGTGGCGTTCACCTCGCAGTCGTGCGATACCTGAACTCTGCCTCTGCCCCAGTGTCAAGCCAGAAGCTGGTAGGTCATCCGTTAGTGTTCGGTTTCACTCTGACACTCCGCTCGGCTCTCACATGAAAGCCCGGTCACCTCCGGGTGGAGGCCGCATGCTTGGCTGACAGCAGAAGAGGTCGCAAAGACACCTTTTTTTTTTTTTTTTACCCACATGTTGTGTTATTTATCAGCTGTCCAGCCAGTAGTTTGCCTCCAAGCATTGATTTGTTGGCTAGGAGGTCAAAAGATGTCTCAGTTTAAAGCTGCTCTCATCAGTATTTTTGAACAAACAATGAATGGAGTGTGTTAGTGTGTTCCAGCTCACTTTTCGCAACTTTTCTGTTTTGATTCGCTCCCATTGTCCTCATAATTTTAATTTCAGATACGACAATGATAAAAAAGCTCAGATTAAGCCTCTGTAAGCTGTCTGCCCAACAGCAGCTGGCAGACAAACAAAGTTAGACTCTGGCCTTTTGATCCACGGAGCATTTGGCTGCTGAAGAGCCGGATCTTTTCATTTTGTTTCATCATGTGGACAAGTCTTAAGGCGACTGAACAAAGTTCAATCAAAAACCGTCTGAGACAGTTTCCTCTGCACCTGAACAAAGTGCTGCACAATAATGTGCATAAAGAAGGTGTGAGCAATAACTTTTGAGTTTGTTGTACAAGTTGAATCGCTTGATCGGCATCAGCATCTGAGTCACACATGTTTTTGTAATCACATGATGTTCAGTTGTTATTTTGTGTTTTAATATCCAAACAAATCTGCTAAATCATGTTAGCTGCTTACAGGGCATTTTTATGGCTGAGGATGTTAACTAGGAAAGTTTATGGCAAAGGTTAATCGAAACAGTTTCTTAGACAGAGTTTTGTGTTTTTGATGAGCAAAGTTGAAGCCTAAGCGAGTGTATGTAGAGTTTTAGAGACTAAACCATTTAAAGAGTTTAATTTTATATCATTTTGATAAATATTTAATAGATTTGGGGTTTAAACAAATGCATTTTAATTCATTTTTCATAAGTCTGGCCATCATTTGCATTAGTACATTGTATTTACCAAGTTAACTGCTCAGTTGTGAGAAAACTGACGCCGCAAAAACGAGTCTAAAGAGGCAAGAGGCACAAAAAGTCAGACAAGTTTTACACAAATGTTCAGCTTCTTCAAACTTATTTTAAAAAGACAATAAAGCTTTTAACTGTACTGGATGTTTTCAAAAGACTCCTGGTTCGACCTCGACCAGCTGTTCTTGAATAAACTGAGCACGCACACACTTTTTATCTACAATTAGGGATTAATAACTCAAATTGATGGTGTGCTCACTTTTGTTTTTTTCCATTCCAGATTAAAAGATCTGTCTTTTCAACTACAAATCACCAAATCCAGCCTTGCTGGGTTGCATCTGCTTTTAATAATATACAAATAAATGCAGGAGTGTTACACTTTTTGTTGAGCCCTACTCGAGTCAAAGACACTCTGCTGAACACACACCGCTAGCCAAAGCCAGTCGCACTCATTAGCTTCTCTGACCTCGCTGTGCACCCTGCCTGCTACCTTAGCATGCGCTATTGTTGCAAAGCACCGTACATGCACATACATGCATGCACACACCGCTTATTGTGGTTTATGCAGAGTCATTTGTATTGATGCATTGAGTGAGATAGTTAATCTGTAGGCGGCTGCCAGAGAAAGCAATTAACCTCACAGACCACCGGGGAGTTTGAGAGTGAGTGAGAGAGCATCTCTCCGCCATTTAAATGTACACCGGAGGGACTCGCTCGCACGCATTCAGTCACCCTATTATTCATCATCATCACTTTGAATGGCCTCTTCACAGAGACAGCGAGTCAGGCCTCCCTTCCACACATACTCACACACTAATACACACACACACACAGGTATTTGTTTCCACACCGAAACTGACTGATCCCCATGGCTCGGGAGTTTCAGATTGCCCTTGACAGAGAAGTGATCAAGGTCAGCTAAAGAACAAGAAAATTAAATGCTGCATTCCTGGTGATCAGGGAATTTACCGGATGCTGGAGGGAACTATGCAGAGTCTTTGCCAAGTCTGGAAAAGGGAGATACAGTATGTTCAGCATGATCATTTTCAATGCCAGTAAAGTTTCAGGCTGGCCAAAACATCGTACAAAAAGCAAGTACTGCGATTCCTAAACTAAGAGAAAACAGCTTTCTTTGACTCTGTCCTGCCTGACGATGTAGAAAATCTCAGGAATCTAAAGAGCTCAATGGTGAACTTTTTTCTTTCTGATTGTCGGACAAACTTTTTCACAGGCTGTTCAATATGAATCCTACTTTGTGTTTGTGGCTACTGACCTGCCAGCCCATTCCCTCATGCATCAGTAACCCCTCTAATGAGGAGAAAAACACCGGCACAGATGGACGAAGGAGGGGAGGAGATTGTGACAGATGAGTGGATGTGCAAAAAAAAAAGGGAGGATGATGGAGAATTTATAATTAAATGAGGACTGAATCTAGAAATATTAATGCTGGAGTTTTGCAAGAAATCTCAGGTTTGATGGAAGTAAGACAGACTTCTTTAAGAGGCGGAGAAAGTGGAGATAATCTCAGAATTTGAGTTAAACCTCAGTGCTTTGAGACAAAGAGCCATGTTTTATCTTCTCTGGCTCTTATATCAGTCAAGAGTGAAATGTCTCAACAACTATCTAATCGATTGCGATAACGTTTGCACATGCATTCACTGTTCCATTAAGATGTATCACAGTGACTTTGATGGTTCACTGACTTCTCCCGCACGGCCGCCACGACAGTGACATTTGTGGTTCGGAGTAAAATGTCAAAATATCAAACGGATTCCCATGAAAATTGGTACAGACATTCATTTCCCCCCTTCAGGATGAATCATAATCCCTTTGGCAATCATCTGATGTTTCATCCAGCATCATGAAATCACTGCCAGACACGAATGGTTGTGCTAATTAGCGAATGTTAGCATGCTCAAACACAAAATTAAGAATCTGATCATTGTAAATATTATGCTTGACAGCAGCATGTTTGAATTTTCAATGTGAACACAAACCTCACTCACCTGCAGGAATTGATTAAGTTGGAAAAACCTTTGAAAAAAGGGAAAAAATGGCCTTTTATTAAAAGGAAACTGGACCACAATGAAAAGTCACAACTCTCTTTCGACTTGAAAGAGAAACTTTAAAAGGCTGTTACAGCAAACGTCATCTGGACTCTTATTGCCTAAGTGATGTCACCTCATACATGAATTTGATTGGCAAGCAAAACCCCTTCAGTTAAAGCGCTAATGACACTGTTCACTTTCCTGTCCACGTCTTCTCAGTTTATCCAACTAGGAAGATGAAAAGCTTTTGATTTCATTACGGCCAGACGTATAAAAAAGTCATCAAGTCAAAAAACTGGTGGTGTTTGACAATATACCAACAAACTGGATAAAAAAAATCAAAGAAATCATTGCAAACTTTCTCCTCACCCCATAAATCCACTGTCAAGTACCTCAGTAACGCAGTGTGCAGCATCAAACCGGGCCACATGGTCCAAACATTTCCCCGCAGACAAGAGGCCTTGGCTCTTACAGTAACATCCGCTTCTGATTAAAGCAAGCCTGTCTCCAGCTTTGTCCTTTTTAAGTCAACATCGGAGCAGACTGGGGCCAGGTTCGGGTTAGGAGGGTGTCCACCTCCACCACAAATCACCGTGACTGATGTGACTGTTAACACGACACCATGTTGGATTTTTTTCAGCATTCAGGAACAAATGATAAAGATACACGTTGAGATCTTCAAGTTGTTTTTTTTTTGTTTTTTTTTCCAAACGCAAAAAAGTAATTTAAGACATATTGGAGAGTTTAGTTATTGAAACAATTGCTTTTGGGGCCATCAAGGAGGTCTGTTGTGTTGGAGTAACTTCCTCACATGCCAATGACTGTTTGAGTGAAATCCAAACACAAAAAAGCCCCCAGAAAGCAAATAAACTCACAACAGATGCATTTCAGTGCTAAATGATGTTTCTGTTTCTGTTTCGCCAAAGATGCACCAGCATGTAAGTCTGCAGCGCATCAAACTGCGAAACTAGATGGCACCTTTTTGTCCTTTTAAATCAGCGTTTGCAAATTGAATTTCTGCGATTGCTGATTTATGCTGCCCGAGGCATCTGAGCCTGATCAAACTTTATTCTTGTGGATTTGTGTGGATATATGAAGAAAGGATGAGCGTGTTATTCCCTGCATGATAAAATGTAGAAATGCATGCACTTAATTTAGATGAATATACTTTTTTCAATGTATACACAATGAATTGCATGACTATTTTTATATGAAACAGGTCACTGACTTAAAATTTAGAACCAAACTCCATCCCTCAGCTAAATGCAGCCTATCTTTCTAATTAGACTTTCAGCTAATTGTTTTGTTTTTCACTCGCATTGCTTTTATCGAGCCATTTCCAGCTGTAGAAGGCAGCCTTTTTTAAGCACCAAAGCTCTGAAAAACAACAAAAGTGCACCACTAGACCAGCACGAAACAGCAAGACAGATACTAACTTTTAAACAAAGTGAAGTATTTAGCAAATACAAAGCCAGATATTTTCTTTAGAGGTTGGTCAAAATTAAAACAAGGCTTTACAAAGGGTGAATATTGATTTTTAAATTCAAGAAAGAGGCCACATAAAAAGGACCTTTTCTTTTTTTTTACATTTGGCCTTCATCTGTTGCTCTTTCATAATCTGAGTATTACAGAGCTGACATTAGTGTGCTAGAGACCTCTTCAAAAGTAATGTATCCATAGTGTTAGTTTTAATGTAACTAATTTTAAGTTACTTTCTGGGAGACTCAAGCGTTTCGATTGCATTCACGTTAGTTTTCTCTCCACGTTTGACTGGACACTTTATCGATCAGTGAGGGGATTTTGAATAAGAGGAAGGTGGAGGGGTGGTGAGGAAGGACAGAAGTAACTGAGTAAAGCAAAAGACAAATAGTAGATAATTAATAATAGACAAAGAGCAAGTATCCATATACAGAAGCCAAAAGTAAATATGAAGTAAATTAATCTCCTTAAACAGCTGAATATTTTGATAATTGAATGGTTTCTGTTGCACAAAGTCTAACGGAGTTGAAAGCATCCAAATAAGGTACAGAGGGAGTAAAATAAAAATAAAGAAATAAAGGGCCACCGGGAAGAACAAGAGTGTGAATACTGAATTAGCATTCTCATTAATTAAAAGGCTAGCTAAAGGCTAAGAGGCTAACGAAAAGAAGCATCATAGCGATAAGGGAAACACAGTGGAGAGACTCACTGTGGCTTTTTTCACTACAAACGAGCATCTTCATTTGACATTTAGTCCCAAAATTTTTGGTTACAGAAGCTTTAAAGACATTGTTTTCATCACACACACACACACAGACATCTCTGTTCCTTCTCTCTTTCCTGTTTTGTGTCTCCTTCCCGTTTTCTCTCTCTGATGTCTCTGAAAACTCCTCGAGTGCTGTGGGTCTCATTTGATCTACAGCGTCAGACATCTGGAGCACCGCTTCCACCGAAACACCTGTTTTCAATTCAGGCAACCGACAGAAACATTTGATTGTTTCTTACAACCAGACGTTTTTTGTTGTTTTTTTTTCTTTTCCACTCTCTCCATCTCATTGAATCACAGGCTTTTTTTTTTTTTTGTTATGTTTAAACCAAAGAGCGGTTCTGCTTTAGGTAACAGAAAGATGAATAATAACTTGATTAAGACCAATTGTGAGGACGATACGCTGTGTGATTTTCCAGGTATTATGTCTGCAATTCTGGCACCTTAGCTGCTGAAAGGTTACTTTCAAATAGGTCCGGTATGTCTGAGATTAAATGGATGAGTAATGTCTGAATGTTAAAACTTCTACCCTTTGACTTAATGGAAAATAATAACTGTAATGAAACGATGACTATCACGATAGGTGAGTCCACCGAAAAGCCAATCTCAAGACACTGGAGTTAAGGTCAATGAGAGGCTGAATGATGTGGATGGACAGGAATGCTTTAGGTGAACATTGTGCTTAATTAAATACACGTTGTCATAATCCCACAAATATAGTGAAATATCTTTCATCTGATTGTAGTGAACTAACGATGAACTTCTTTGGTTTTGTTTTCTGCTCTAAAGTTGACGATGTGAAACGAAACCAAAGTGAAACTTTGTGAAAAAAGTGAGACTTTGTCTCTCACAAAATACAATATATTTACATTTTATTTGGTGCCGAACAAATACGCATGCATCGATGTTCCACAAGACATGAAAACAAAAAATCTCTTGACATAATGAAGTGAGACTGAAGCTGAAGAATTTCAGTGGAAGCTTTGCTGCCAACTCCCTGAAACACTTAATTGTCCCTAATTGTTTGGAGGACAGAACACACACAGAGGCAATTAGGAATGATATGCATGGGCAGCTCTTCACAGGGAAACAGCATTTAGGCAAAAGAAAAACAAAGTATGATGTTTGCACATTCTGTAATAACATGTTGAGCTTTAGGACAGAAGATATAACTGCATTTGTTTGCATAATAACACTGCCTGCTCGGTGCTCTGACGTGTACTCGACAAATATATGGATTCTTTACTGAAAATGCAAAGACATGTTTTATAAAAGGCAAATAAATATCATCAAAACATCATCAAATACCTGCTTATTTAAAGGTTACTGCATAACATTTGTGTATAGCTCTTTCATAGCAGACTATTTAGAGCATTAAAGGAAATGACATTTGAGAAAATGAATGTATTACGCTTGACCTCCTGGGGTTCAATGAGACACTCTCTCATCAGAGCAGGAGGTATGACGCAACGAGGAGCCGTTGGTGAGCTTGGCTTCGTATACAGACTGGAAACAGGAGCCAGTCAGTGTCAAAAATTTGCGTAAAAATGGCATTTAATCCTCTCTGGAGAGTTATTTCATAGCTCTAGACTTCAGGAAGTGACTGGTCTTCCCCAAAAAGTAGTCTGGTACATAATGGCTGATGCTTTCACACTGCAGTTTTTAGGCACATTTGACGAGTTTTTGAGGTGGCAGGTGAATTTATCACCTTTACAGAACCAGCTAGCTGTGTTACCCTTTTTGACAATCTTTGTGCTTAGCTAAGCTAACTATCAGTCTTCTCATTTCCTCCTCCCAGGACGCAAATAAATGTATCTCCCAAAATATCAAACATTGTTAACAATGCAATAACAATGATATACAAAAAGGGTTTATTATACAGTACACAAGTTAAATATGTGCAGGAACAGAAGGAAATATATATCGACCAACTCAAACACATATGTAAAGATAGGCATGCCATTGTTTGTGTACACACACACACGAATATACAAACATATATAAGCACCACTTAATGTGTACGTACACACACGCATACACATATACTGCATTCACACATACACACACACACACACACTCCATGAAGAATTGGTCACTGCTCAACCAGCCGAAGTACTTCAAGCAAAGGCAGTACTTACAGTAATAAATCGTACCCGAAAGATATTTCACAATAAAAGTCACTTAGTGTATTTAAAACAATAATATGACAAAATATGAGTAATAGATGAAATACATTGTTTTTCATCGACCAGTATTCTTCCTTATTTTGGTAAATTGTTGAATTTGCTCTGCAATTCAATATCGTGCAAAACTGTCTTTTTCTCACGTCTCCTTGGATCACGCTGCGACCCAGAGGATTGAAATGTTAGTGCCGCCTTCGTGTGTTATCTGATTCACTCGTCCACGGATGCAGTCCAGAGTCACATACACAGCTGTGCCGTTCTGGACCTGGAAGGAGGCCCTCAGCCCAATACTGGCCCACTGGCTCCCTTCAGGCATGTACCCGGAGACCTGCTGAGCCACAGGACCCGCCTGTCCTCCCTCACCCCTCACCTGCTGCAAGGTGAGTTTTACAATGTTGCAGGAGTGTATCAGCTTCAGGTTCAGGGCTATGTTTGCAGTCCCTTTCTCGTGGAATATAAAGTTCTTCCGGTTGTTCGGCTCCCCTGTGCGGGCCAGATGAACCTGCGGCGTGTCCGGGCTGATCTGCTGGAACAACAGAGGTTTATTCCTGACTGCTCCAAAGGGAAGACCGGTCCTGGACACAGTAGCCGTCAGAGCCGACGACACCGCCGAAGGGATCCAGATAAGGCTCAGCATGCTGATTCCGGTGCTGTCCCCAAAGTAGCGGATGTTGCACTGGGATGGAGATGTGATCTCAAAGCTGAGCGTGTCGCCGCTGTCCACGCTTACAGCCCCGGAGAGGGTGATGGAGGTGTCCCTGTAGTTGACTCCTGTCTTGTAGGATTGCATCACCTCCTGGCCAGTCCCGTTGCGGTTGATGTAGGCAATGAGGGAGAAACCCTCTTTAATGCAGGTGTGGCCCATCGAGTAAAGTGCCTGCTGGAGGACGAACTTCACGACACCGCTCTCCGTGAAGCGCACGCCGCGGTTGTCATGGGTCAGGCTGATCATGTACGGGTCAGAAACTGAGGTCATGCGGAAAGTTGGGCGGTAGCTGGTTTGGTAGTGCGCCAACAGGGACATCTGGGCCGTCATGGCCACGGCGCCGGTGTCATGCGACAACCAGAGCAGGCTGAAGGACGGAGAGGTGATATCATAGACGTGGAGGTCTTTGCTCTGGTTGCAGTGTTGATTCGGACTCTTCAGCAGCAGCATGAAGGTGTGGTTGGGCTCCACCTCAACTCCGCTGCTGACGCTGACACCCTGGAAGTACTTCCCATCCGGCTGCTCGATGCGAACACCACTGAGGTCCTGACTTTCTTCCTCCTGACTCCCGTTGAGTCTCATGCCGACCTGGAGAAAGTTTCTGCAGCTGTGCTTTATTGCAAAGTTATGGTCCAGCCACACTAAGCCGTGCTGCAGGAACGTCACCTGCCCCGCCTCATTGGACAGCAGATCAGTGGTCTCTTTGCCTCGGATGTTAAGTTGAAGTCCAGGGTAGATGTGGGTGCCGGAGGTGCGGGCAGGGGGAACCGCCACATTGGCCCCCCAAGACTGGGAGAGGCGGCTCTCTGATAGCTGACCGCAGACGGCGTCGCTGGTGGCAGTGCAGGGAGCAGCGACGGGCTCTCCATCGCAGTCAGAACAGGCCTGGCACTCCTGCAGCTCCTGGTTGTAGAAGTAGTCTCGACCACACATGCCCATCACTGCCTCCCTCTCAGAAACTCCCAGACACCTAAAGCCTCCTGTGCAGTTAAAGACCAGAGAGGATGAAGAAACCAAGGAGAAGAAACAAGGTTTAACCGATCTGCAGGGCAGGATTGTTCAGTTTAAACTAAAAAACGCTTTAAATATTTCTGTAACCTTGCAGCGTACTTAAATATAATCAAATGTAAATAAGGAGGTGGAGAAAGTCTCAACTAAACAGGTAACACTGTTTTTTTAACAATGAGGGAATGCATTGTGTTATTGATCAAATGATAAAGCAATATGTTAAAACTCACCTGGAGTATTGAGGCACTTCACTCGCTCTCCACAAATGTTTGGCAATTCAAGACATTCATCTCTGTCCTGCAATTCATATAAATTATTATTATTAGTAATATCATGAATTTTAAAAATAAGGTTTATTCTGACCACTTTTTTTAGGTTAGAGCCAATAGATTTGACTGCAGATTGCTGATTTCTCACACAACTTAAACTGACTTTAAAAGAACAGTTTAAAAACGGATTCTTGAAGGAATAATATCAGCTATGAGGCATTAAAGTCTGAACAGTTTGGCTCACCATCAGGGAAAGAGTAAAATAAAGCTATGAGGCATTTTATCTAAAAGGAAAAGTCAGGATTTTGAAGGGCGATACCTGGCACATCCTGTCTGCGGTGGGAGAGCACTGTGAGATCAGAAAGAAGCCTGGTGGACACATGGTGCACTTCTTGCACTGAGGTGGGTCCCTCTGAAAATCACAGAACTCCTCCTGCCCACAGGCCGAGGGGCATCCCAGCAGGGGTTGAGGAAAATGAGCCTCTCCGACTACATCCATCACCTTTGCGTCCATGTCCATCTTGTGGACAGCGTAGGACTTCTGCAGGTGGCTCCGGGCCTGGCTCTGCAGACCTGCCAGGTGGCTCTCGAAGTAGCTCTGCAGCTCACCCTGCAGGCCCTGGAAGGAAACCTGTTTGACAGTGTCGGAGAGGAGGCCGTACTGGGCCTTCACAACATCCATCTGCTCATACATGCGCCGCTGCTGCTCCAGGATTTCCCTCTGCTGGGTGAGTAGCGCCTCCTGTTGGTCTGCAAGCTTCTGCTGCAGGTCGCGGATGACCACCTGCTGGGCACGCAGGGCTTCGACCAGCTTCTCCTGCCCCTTGGACAGCTGGAGGTGCAAGATGAGGGCATCTTCTGAGGGAACTTCATTCTCCCCTGAAAGGAAAATAATGCAGGATGAAAGAAATGAACCGACAGACGTGTTCTTTTTATTAAATGCGGCAGTGGAGGAAGTGATTAAATGAGATTAAGACTCTTTCAGTAGTCTGATTTCTGCAAGAACAAAGTGTGAACACCCACTGATCCAACTCTCTTGGTGCAGCCATGGCAAGTGCAATGAAAGTTTCCTATATGGACCAACATCAAAGCGCTCTACATTTTCTGGACAATTGACTTTGAGACATTTTTCCAGCTCGGCTGCTTGAGTCGCTCCTGCAGATATCATTTTTGGGCTGAAGGTCGGCTTTGCTTTTGGACCAAACAGTGATCCACTTTTGCTGATCATTGAAAAAAAGTGAAAACAAAGCTGTTGTTTGTTCACTGTGTTTTTTCCCCTGGCTGAAAATCATCAGGGGTGTTTTTCATTGAAACTGATTTTTTATTTTTATTTTAAGTTTACAGTTGAACCTTTTTACATAAAACTAAATAAAATCATTACATCAAGTCAATCAGTTACTTCAGGTGTTTAAGTTGGTTCATATTTTAAAAAATATTTTTGGATACTTTGTGGGGAAAGGGGCTTTTAGTCAGAGGTGAAGAAAGTACTCTTTTCTTTATAAAAATACTCTGTTACTAGTAAATGAGGGGATAGTATTCAATAAAGTACTTCATATTCGATTAGTTTGTATGAATAATATGAATCTTAAAAGTAACTAGATAAGTATCATATAAATGTCAGGGAGTTATAGGTTTGCAAAATGTAGTGAAGTAGAAAGTCGCAAGAAATTGAATTAGTCAAGTAATACAATTAGATGTGGTAAGTGACTCTCAGAGGTTAAATAAAGTAGAATGTTTCATGCATCTGGTTAAATGAAAGACACACTTCCTTCAGGGCAAAGGAGTAAATCATTAACTTCTTCAGAAGTATCACTCAACCAGAAATGTCCCCCAGACCTGCGCGCAATTGTGCAAGACGAACATTTCGCAGAGGTCGATTCCAATAAATCAGCCGAAAAATCATCCAAACACAAAAGTTAATGCATTTAATTGACACTGATGATGATCATTGCAGACCTGGTTTTATGTCACATGTGAGCTGGACACCCAAAGGCGCGCCGCCAAGTTCCGGCGACGGATATCCAAGCTCCGGAAAATCTCCCAGAAACTGCGCAGCTCTGTCGGACAGATGTACGGGAGGAAGCGGGCTGTCTGCGGCGGAGGAGACGCTCTCCTCTGAACCGGTCAGACATCCTTCTCCCACACAGGACTTCGCTCGAGGTTTTGGCCGTATCCTCAGCGGCAGTCTGCACTCGATCCCTCTGCAGTCTCGGGTGTCATTGGTGGGTTGAAATTGTTTCACAAGAGCGGCGCAGTCCGCGTCGGTGCACCCTGCGGGTACAACTTCAGGCGCTCTCATCCGTGCGCCGCTGCTGCCGTCACCGTGCCGCCCGCGGAGAGGCTGGCCAGCCGGATTGGTGTCCGGTGCTGCTCTTGGAGAGCTCGGGTACGCATGGTGCTGGCCGGCGACCAGCTGCGCCGCTCTCCCCTGCGCCGTCTGGCTAAACTGCCGCGGCGGTCTGGAGGATCTGCTTCCCGGACAGTGCGCTCCGGTGCACGGTCTTGGATCTCCTGTTTCCGCGCCGTAGCAGTGCATCCCCCGGCAAACATCTGCGACAGCTGGCAGTGATACCCAAGACATCAGCAGCAACAGCGCTGGTGTTACTAAACCCATGTTGCATCAGCAAAGGGTCTCTCTGCAAAAAAAACAAAAAACAAAATTGCGAGTTAAACTTGAAATTTCAAAATGATAAATCTGGAATAATCTATTAAAATCTCCGAAAATGATCTAGAAAAAACTCTGGAAATCCATCACTGATCTTCTCCTTTCAGACTAAACCCATCTGTGTCACACCTGAAAACAAACTTTCTCCTGCTTGACACAGAGACTGTTGATCTGCAGCACCTTGACAGGACATTACCTTCAGCTCCGGGGTTTGGTGAGACTGACTTTCCAGACTGTCAGTGAGGAATAAAGACATTAGACACACGCATTACCGCTGGCTCTCTCCATATCTGACCCGCTCTCAGGGCTCCCGCACTACAATGTCAGTAGTCTGTGTGGCATTCCGGAGACTTAATTAGCATCAGGTTTCCCCGGCCACAAATTAACCCTTCACCTTCCCTGTTTTCCACACAGGAACTCTCCACTGATGCGAGAGAAAGCAGAATGAAACACTTTCTTAATCACAAAATATAAATAATGGATCCCATTTTTATATTAAAAGCAAAAACAATGGGGAAATTTTCCCTCCATGCATTGCTCCTCTCCTGTCACTCTTTCTCCTGATGACTGTCACTTTTCATTTTGCTCACTGTTGACTTTCCTATGACCTTATGGCCATCCAGGCTGCAGTAAAAAAAAGATTCAGTAGTTTTTTGTTTGGTATCCTGAATGTTGAGACAGCTGCTGGTCTTCAACACAGTGTCCCTCACGTTATACTGGCCTTGTCAACACTGTGCGCCCCTTTTTATAGACAGAGCCAGCAGAGGTCAAACTTTTGTTGAAGGCACCTATAAGGCAGGAGTCAGGAATGCGAAGCCCACAGCTGTTTTTTTGGACCCTGTCCTGCTCAGATTAAAAATTAAATACGTCTGAGCTTTGCAGAAAACTTATAAATCCAACAATTTATCCTGGTCACTCTGCTGACTCTCATCGTTTTGACTCAGTGTTTCATTATTTTGAGATATTTTCTCCTGACGTTTCTCCAGCTAATAACTTAGCTGCTTTTTTCAAAGTATTGAATTGTTTTTTTTTCAATCTGTTTCACTATTTCACAATTTTGTATCTCATAATGTTGACTTAATTCCTCGTCATTATAGTCAAATATAAATTGACTTATTATCATTTAAATCCATCATGAGAGCTTTTTTAACTTCCTTTTTTTGATCTGCGCAAATGGGCCTCCACATCCAGGCGAGTTTGACTTGACTTGACTGCTGAATGAAAACAAATCCTCAAATTCCTCTTTGTTTGGATTCTGTAGGCAAATCAATCCCACCGAGCAGACCAAAGGGTGGAAACCCAGCGAACTGTTTGCTGTTTTTCTACTGGAAACATGTAAAGTGGGTCAGTGCTCCTCAAAATGAAGATCTTTGTTTGGTAGCATGAGCTCTTTCACACCACCCACTGAGTTCAGGAGTGATGGGGATGTACAGTACAGCAGATAACAAACAGAGGGCACTACCGCACTCCTGAATGCATCACAGTGACGGATCGTCCTCTGCTGCACCGCTTCATTCATATACTTTATCGTTTTTGCAAGGAACCCACTGGTTTTGTCATTATCACCCAATTTTCTTTCAGCATGGAGAACTCATGAAAGGTATCAAAGGTGTGTCGGAGCAGTTAAATTCAACATGATGGAGACTAATGACTTAAAAATATGCCTCCTTTACACCTCACACCTGACCATCTGGAGTTCTGCAAAACTTTACAACCCAAAAAATTACTCTTTTTTAAAGAAGGGCTTTGTTTTGCAAAATGTAAATGTTAGAAACTGTGGCTCAGACTGCATTTGCAAAAGATAAATGCTCTAAAAGAAACAATCCTGCAGATTTTCTTGACTTTATAACTTCATGCGTGAGCTGAAGCGTGTATGGATGAAAAGTGTTATAAGCATCCTCTCTGTTGGACCACCCTCAATGCAATTTAGCTATCGACCTGAGAAACGTGGTGTTCAGGAGAAGTTTCGGAGCTGAGCGTGAGGCTGCTTTCGCTGTCCGTCTGTTTGTCAACCCCTGAGAGAGAGGGAGGAAATGAGTGAAGGTTGGGACACATGCCTGTACCCCGCGTGTTTGTTTAATACATCACAAGCCATGAAAGGCTCTCAGACATGTTCAAGGTTATTTGATTTCCCTCCTGTGGCGCTCAGCTTCTCTGATGACAAGATTTTTCTCCACAGAGAGGGTGGTCAGCCTCTCCTGCAGGAGCCCAGTCTGGTTTTTGGAAGAAAATAGGACACATACATGCTAATAATAGCAAACTAAATGCAAATGGAAACTTATATTTTCCTTTTTAAACAGATTAGGGAGTTGGAAACGAGGGAAGCAATCGAGGAGGAGTTAACAGAGGCGTAATTATGAAGCTTCTGTAAGATGAGATGAAAAAAGATGATGTGAAATCTTGTTTTTGGCCTCCCAGGTTGACTCAAGGAGAAATGCAAATAAATAGAGCTATCTGTGTCTGCTTGGTCTGATAAGAGCTGCAGGCTATTCATAGCCTGACAGCTCGACTCTCCTTGGTGTCCGCCCCCCCCAAAAGATAACCTTGTTGCACCACAACAGTGTCTTAAGATATTCCTTCCTGATTTTAAGCAAAGAAAAAAAAACACCAAAGTGTAAGTAGAAGCAATTTCTGGATGCCTGAGTAGCCAAGATTTTCTAGATTGAAGCTGTTTTAGTTTTTATAAAAGATGTATAGCAACTAATTCAAGTACATTTACTCAAATCAGACTCAATCGGTAATCAGACAAGGTGCAGGAGGAGGAGCACATTTAAACAAGAGAGCCAATCAAAGAGTACATCCCTTCTTGATGGGGAGACGGTTCCTTGTAACTCATCATATAATTGTTGGTGTTGCACTCAAATATGTCTCAGCAGCTTTTCTGATCTCCATTAGAGGTTTGACAGAAGAAGACATCATCAAAAAATGCAAGCAACACAAAAACAATTTCATATTTAATATAAAAGACAGAAATTTTAATTAGTTTCTGTAATTTCATGTCTTTTTTGTATCAGTAACTGATTACATTACACTTATTTTGTAACGTAATTATGTTACTCTGTTACATGTTAGTGTTTGACTGTCCAACACAGACCATGATGCATTGCTGTAGATTCAAACCCCCGACAGTAAATAAACATCTAAACAATGTAACTTATATATTAATGAAGCAGAAACATTAATCCAAAATCTTCTTATATAATAATAAAAATACAGACGGAGAGCTTTTTTCTGCAGGACGTATACTTTTACCTTCCATACTTTAAAAGCATTTTCCTGATAATATTTCAGTACTTTAAATACTAATAAACTGTGGAGTATTTTCTTCCACCATTGTTTCAGAGCGTTGGAGCTCCACAGGAGTCTGGTGTTCTTCACCGTTTTGGCGTGCCACACTTCAACTCCTGCCTAAAGACCTGCTGTAAATCAGTTTCAGCAAGGTGAATTATTAACCGAGACTGTCACATTCCTCGTGCTGACTCAGCCGTTCTCCTGACCCCACCAAGACCTCCCTCTTTTTTTTTTTTTTTTCTTTCATATTATTCCTTCCAAGAAACTTCATCCCCTGCTCAGGTGGTTGTCAGTCAGCACAATGATTGAAAGTCACAGCAAACTCGCCAGCAGTTCCTCTCCTGATCCCTCCAGGTCTGCGTCTCTGAAACAGTTGCAGTACAGTTGCTGATAAGAGGGCTGCGAAGGGGGACGGCCCATCGCCGCCTAGACAAGACTGTTGTGAAAGTACTCTTGGCAAGAATGCAGTAACAGGTCTGGACCTGAACTTCCGCATTAAGCAGGAAGAAGTCAGGCGTCAGAAAGCCAGATGCAATCCACATCAGCACACCCAAATCTGACTGTTTATGACTGTTTTTTTGTGTTTAGCCTCAACAGAGAATAGTATTTTTTAAGGTGGAACTGATGCCCATGAAGCTGATATATCGAAACTAACTGGTGAAACAAGGATTGACACATTTAAAAAGGTGAGTCTCATCTCTGTTGAGTTGGATGTTGAACTTTCAGTTAACGGTGAACACCCAAAGCCGCTCTCCTCTGACAGAACAGGACTTTGATTATTGCGTATAAGAAGCTTATGTCGATTGCAACAAACTGTCAGACTGTAACGGTGCAAAAAAAACGACAGAAATCAGTTATTGTGTATTAACATCACTGTTGTACCCTTGAGATAAGGCTTTATTAGGGTGCCGTACAGTGATAAAAGCAGCCATTAGGCGTGTACGGATAAAAAAGAGTGTTATTTCATGTGTTCTTGTCTGCTCTCCAACTGGGTGGACCCAGCTCTAATTTCAGTCTGCTGTATGACTCAATAACCACATGAAACTGATAGGGCTGGACTCTTATTTTAAAGCTAATGGTGCTGTCAGTTTGCCTTTGATTGTAGGAACATTTTGTACATCTGGCTTTTTGGATGAGATTAAATCACATTTAAAAAAGGACAAAGAAAAATCAAGTGAATTTGGTTGTGTTCATTTGTAATTATGGTGTTAAGAAACCCTGAGATGACAGGGTGCTCTCTGTGTCCGACTGCTGTCAAGCCTGAAAACACTGCAATCTACGTTCAGGCAGTCTGTCACAAGAGATATGTGGAGCTTTGATTTATGTTAAAAACTTTAGAACGATTATTTCCATCCATGTTTGATTCATGCAAATGTGAATGTGATCTTTTGTAAGATCACTTATGTTTACTTTTATGCCCATTTGTGTTTTGTTCCTGCTGCACAGCCACTGATTTGCCCACTTCACATTAAAGTACATGCAGTTCTGCAAACAAATGTGTCCAAGACCGTCGTATCGATGTTAGATGAGAGTAAGAGAGGGAGTTTCTCTGCTTTGTTGTTGTCTGGTTTCCATTTTCTCGCCTGAACCT
>JAQNCA010000015.1:4330317-4342845 GCA_029783725.1 Acanthurus tractus
CCAAAAACTCCTGGAATAATTGTTTAAACTTGGTAAAAGTTTAAATAAAAAGATCAATATCACTCTCAAATCTGTCAGAAATTACAGCAAGATGAGTTAGCTTGATGTAAATACTGAGAAAAAAAACATATGGATTAATGAAACTCATAAATCTGCTAACTCACTAATTAAATGCGTTCTAATTTGTTGAGATTAAATATGCTCAGTGGATTTTCTGTTTCCAGTTTTTACTTTGTTAAGCAAACTCGCTGCTGTAGCTTCTTGTTCACCAAACAGATATGAGTGTTTTCTGCCAGAACAAGAGTTCTCTCTGGATGGAGTTTGAAAAATTCTGTATTTTATTAGAGAAAATTCAGCAAAGCAGAACAAATTGTTATTTCGTGACAGCTGGTGGTGAAGGTGCTGCTGAATGACGGCAGCTCCAAGACTCTGATGGTGGACGAGAGGCAGAACGTCAGAGAGGTTCTGGACAACCTGTTTGAGAAGACTCACTGTGACTGCAACGTGAACTGGAGCCTGGTTGAGACCAACGCTGAACTGCACCTCGGTGAGTTAACGCAGCATTTTAGCATCTAAAATAGTGTATTATACTTTACTGTGTTGTGATTGCATGGCTATGGAGAGAAATACAGTTTCTCCTGATGACACACATAGATTTAGAAGAGTTTGAGAAGATTTCAAGAGGCTGAGGAGCATTTAAGGCCAACTAAATCGGGAATAGCCGCTGCTTCACATGTGATATAGCCCCAGAAATGCTCAGTTTTTTCATGAGAGATGTACGTTTTCGAATACATCGTGACAGGTGAAGCATCTTCAAAGGGAATTTTGAAAGTCTTGACATTTCCAGCAGAAGTTCAGAGAAAAAGCGAACCACCAAGAATGAATTAATACAAATATAAAGTATAAAAATGTTTAACTAATGGTGAGGCTGCATTGTTGGTTCCTAATTAACTAAGTGAAGAGGAAAAACAACAGCAGAGGGTTCGAGACGGGCAGCAAATAAATCAGCAGGGCTGGAAAAACACAGTACGGGGTGATACAGACAACCCCTTTAACAACATGAGCCTTCAGTGTGTTTTCACATGGACTGTCTATATGGCCTAAACACACACACACACACACACACACAAACTCACACAGAGAAAGTGCGGGGTGGTATATTTCATGCAGGTCCAGATGATGGACTGTGTTTTTACTGGCACGATGGCAGCCACACTGCAGTGAGCTCACAATGAAACATTGATCTTACTCCCATCCATCTCCCTCTTGCTTCTCTTTTCTTTCCTATTCTCTCTCTATCTATCTCTCACTCACACACACACACACACACACACACATACAGTGTAGGCAGGTGGGTTTAATTTGCCCTATCGGACTCTGTCAGTCATCCTCCCTGTCACGCGGAAATAGAAGCCTTGTGATCTCAATTCTCCGTCTGAGTCGTCTGTGCTATATTTACTGCAGCTGCTGGACTCTCAGATTCTGCGTCTTCTCCTTACCACAGTTTCTAACAACTTCATCGGATTGTTGCAGATAATATTCATACTTTAAAAGATCAAATCTAATGTGTCATGAATAGGAAGTTATTATACGTAACCCTGAATCTGTTTTAATGAGAGACTGATGGTAAAGTCATTAACATATGTGAGCAATAAAGCTAAAGTCAACGTCATTCTGCTTGAAAATTATAATCCAGTAATTTTATATGCAGCGAGTTGAGCCGTGAATCATGAAACACACCTGGAAATATTCTCTATTTTTTTTCTTATTTTCAATTTAATGACGAAAACCAAGAATGTGTTAGATTTTCTCTCTCTGTCTGTGACTCACAGCCCCAAAACATCAACTACTCGACCAGACAAAAATCTTTCAAAAAGCATCTTAAATACACAGTTTAGTGATAAAAGTAGGTATTAAGTGATTTGCTTCAATTTCTGTGCGCTGATGTGTAGCAAGAATGCAAACAGGTGTAAACAGTGAATTTGTTTGGGACTATTTTTAGAGGCGGATTAATACACATTTTGTGTTTTCATATTTTTAGCAGCAGAATGGTGTGTAAATGGAATTAACTCAGTTATCAAAAGTGCTCATGTTAATTTAAATGAAGGAACATGTCACTCAGTGCAGAAGTGTGTTTCATTTTTGTGTTTTAAACAGTTTTTAGATAAAAAACATATTTTTGCAAAAGAGAGAAATAAGATTGAACAGGTTCCGGTTTCACAGAAAACTTGGATTTTTAAGCAGTAAAACAAAAGCAAATTATCATCAGATGTTTTTGAATTGTTTTGCTGTCACAGAAAAAAGAATAACAGTAACTTTTTTGGAATTGTAGCATTGCAAAGAAACTCTAACAACATCCTTTAGTAACTTTATAGCAAAACATAAGTAGACTTCTTAATTGTTTAGACTGTTTGTAATATATAAAACACCTGATTGGTGCATTTACAACACGTTTAATCAGCACTGTGGATAAAATCTCTGAGAGGAATTCACTCTTCTTCTCTCTTTCTATTCTTGATGCATCTTTTTTGTCCATTTGATGGTAAAGATGCTTCCAGTGCAAAATAAATGAGGAAATGTGTGTTCTCCTTCGGTGGTCACAGTTTATTTTAAATCAGATGATAGCACATGTTTAAATTAGCTGTCCGACACGCCATTTGCTATTAAAAGAATGTCGTTCATGCTAAATTTTTTATGTTTAGCTCATCTGACTCGTGGACACGGGGGTGGACGGGGTCCTTTTGTCATCTCTGACTAAGCTGCCTAATATGACGGCGTCACACTGGAAACTCTAGTGTGTTAGTTCATTTTTAAATGCCTGTAAACCCCCCCCACCCAGGAGTGTGTGTTATGTGCTGTACATTTTTGCCGATCTTTAATCTTTGTCAGCACTGAGTCAAGGCAGGTCGTGCTAAATAAACGCCTACAAAGCTCAACAGCAGCGTCATCTTCAAACAAACCCTCTCCCCCATGTGCTCGCCATGCACGCCACCGAAATGCACCACCATGTGGTTAATGCAGTTCAAAGGGATTTTTGTCCTTAATAACTCACTTGAGCAGCAAAGTCACACCATCTATTTAATGATTGCATAGTGAAGCTACGGACTGGAACGCTGGCAGCAATTTATTTAATGCTTACCTCCACCTCAGCTGCTATCCTGTAATTGGGGACCGTGGCTAAACTACAGTCAAATGCCCAATGCATGGAGATCTACGGCACCGAGAATGTGGGTGGGCAGAAAGGAGGAGGAGGAGGTGGAGAAGATGGAGGTGGAAGAGGTGGAGGTGGAGGAGGAAGAGGTGGAAATTGCCCTTAATGTGTTTTTCGAGGTTTACTGCCATTTTAAAGTCCTTCCAGCAAACGGAGAGGCTTGTATTTTATCGAGACCCTCCTTAATTCGTCCCTCTCGAAACAGACAATAGTACAGCTGTGAAACTGACTTTGAACCGAGTTCAGCTGATTTAAAGATTTCGTGACAGAGTGAGCTACTGTACACATGGTAAAGCATTTGTTTTGGCGTGTTTTATGGTAGAAAGTTAAAACAGAGGAGACGTGGAGAATATAAAGTGAGATTAAAAGACTGTTTTAGAATTGTGCTTTAAATGATAAAGCCGGCCAGCGAAGCCAGGATACTGTCATCAGTGTCTGAATGTGCTGAGGAATGAGCTTTTATGGGCTGATGTTTACTGCAGAGGTGGAAAGTAAGCAAATAAACTATTTACTAAAGTGCACCACTTGCTTTTTTTTTCTACTTTGGAAAACTTTTTACTGCTGCTCCACAACATTTTGAGTCTGTTCTCTCCAAGAAAATCACTCCGCTAGATGTTTGTTGTTGTTGTTTCAGTTGCCTTACTCAAGAGTAGGAATTTCTGGCTCGACTTAATCAACTTCTAAGGTGCAAGGAGAAGGAAGAAAGTGTTAAAAAGAACAAAACTGACCCTGATAAAGGCCACAAGTTGACACATGCTGGTGTCACAGTAAAGTCTTTCCTCGTAGAACAAATGTTGCACAACTAGTTACTGTACGTTTGCTTTTCTTCTGTCAGAACGGACGTTTGAAGACCACGAGAACATGGTGGAGCCCCTCTTAGCCTGGACGAGGGACAGCGAGAATAAAATCTTCTTCCAGGAGCGAGGAGAAAAAAACGAGGTTTTCAAAAACCCACAGGTTGGTCCCCTCGTTGTTCGCACCTTTATATACCTCTGTGAACATATGCTGAGTGATCAGAGCTTGTGTGTGTGTGATGTCTTAATATACAAGACTGGCTGGTTCATTATTCCTGGCAAATCTGTGTCCACGTTGTTTCAACTCAGCGCCATCTGGCTGTTTTCATTGTTGAATCGTTGTTTGAATTATGAGCTGTCTTTCCACCGTGTAGGATGACCTCTTACATTTATGTCTTCACTGTAATATATCAGACAAAACAGCCTCAGGCAAAAGACATCTAGATCTTGGCATGTTTGTTGATACAATGGAAACGCTTTATAATCTCAGAGTGTTTAATGGATTCGGTCTGTTGGCAGAGACAAATAGTCAGGGTTGGAAAAACCGGTGAGATATTCTTATTTTAAACTACTCCATCATGTCTTCCACATGGCCCATCAAAAGAAAGATCTGTTTTATGAAGGACGTCCCGACCAATTTACAAGTTTAAATTTTGACAAGAGCTACCAAAATATGGATTCCCTCTGGGCTTTTTTTTTTCCTACAATAAAAACACAGGATCAGACTATGATATGAAAACTAAACAACCCAAGTCACCTGGGACAAAGAGCTCGGGGTCAAGAGTTCTTCAAAGCTGATTATAATCATGATTTTTATAGTTTGTGTTATTATATTTTATACGTTTAAATTAGATTTTATTTTAATGGAAAAGAATTAAGGTTTAAACTTCTGAAGCTGGTGAGTAATATCCAGATGTTTGGCATGTTAGCATGCTAACATTTGCTACGTAACACTTAACACAAAGTACAGCACAGGCTTTTTTTGCCATAAAATACAAGTGAATATCTTAAGGTTTGTTATTTTTTGAGACATTTCACTTGCTGATGGTGGGAGAGTTAAAGTCAGTGGGATAAATCCTCTGGAGACCAGAAAGTCAAGATATTTCAGTTGAGGACAAATGACCCGCTGACTGACTGACCAACTTTTAAACACCACCCTCCATTCTGTCTAAAACAAAAACATTGACAAATTGCAGTCTTACCGCCATCGTTAATCCACTTCATGCTTTGTACCTGCAGAACTTTTATCTATGGAAGAAGGATAAGAAAGCTCTAAAAGACATAAAGGACAAAGACAAGGAGTTGTTAATACAGGTAAAACATGCACTCCCACATAAATACAAACCATGGGTGAAATATTTTCTTTTAAGTGACAGTTTTCTCAGTGGGAGCTCCTCTCAGTGGCCCCTTTCATCCCTCCTTCTCCTCTGTAGGAGAACTTCTGCGGGACGTCCATCATCGTTCCTGACCTGGAGGCGGTTCTGCACCTCAAAGAGGACGGCAAGAAGTCCTGGAAGCAGCGGCTCTTCCAGCTGAGGGCCTCGGGACTTTATTACGTGCCCAAAGGGAAGACCAAGGTCAGGGGTCAAAAGGGGACATCACTCTCTGGCAAAGACTTTATGGAAACACACATCCTAAAGCCAGAATGCATTCAATGAGGGAGAAGCTGAGCAGTGATGAAAGACAAAAATCTAATAGATTTAGAGATACTTATGCAATCTCAGCTAAAACCTAAAGAAATATGAGGCTGATCTTTTCATTTTTTTTTTATTGGCATCACAACATCCTGGTTTATAGTCTTCCTGCTTTATGAGCCACACTCTTGTTTCATGCAACACTGAATATAATTAGAGCTTTTACTCCCTGTTGAATACCTACAGCATATACACTTACTGTACATCTTACAGGAGCATTTACTCCCAAACAAACCATTCAAACAGGACATGGTGCTTCTTGTGTTGCTCTTGTAGTAAACAGGAAACAGCTTGTAATGTGACCCTTTATTTCCTCGCAGTCGTCTCGTGACCTCGCCTGCTTTGTCCAGTTCGACAATCTAAATGTCTACTATGGCAAAGACTTCAAGAGCAAGTACAAGGCCCCGACCGACTTCTGCTTCGTTCTGAAGGTGAGTTCGGTTTAAATTTGTCATCCTATCTCGTTTGTTGGTTAACTGAGAAGTTGCAACTTCCCTCGGCTTAACTGATAACACTCTGGGTGCATGTTTTACCAGCCTGTGCTGCACAGTGTTACATTTGTGTGGTAAAAGAGTGTGAATGCAGGATTGGTTGGTGTGTGGTTGTTTCTAAGTAAATGATCAGCCGCACAGCTGGTGGCTTATCTTGAAATGTGAAACGCAATAAATAGTTTGATTTTGAAGAAGTGAAAGACGACAGTTTCATCCAATTTAGTTGAAAATGATGAGAAAGCGAAGAAGATGACTTTTTAAGCTGTTCGTAAATTACTGTTAATAAAGGAGAACTTTAAAATTCAAAATTGTAACAGCGATGGGAGGTACCCAAAGTGCTCATTTAAGAGCAAGAAATGCTGACTGAGTTGAAAAAGGCAAGAGTTAGATGGGTTGATGGTCAGTCTTAGAGGGATGTGAAAGTCTGCTTTCTTTCTTTTCCCCTATCTCGTCTGAGAAATACTGGAATCAGCAGATACCATTAGGCAAGTTGTTGAGGATCAAAGGAAAAAGAGCTTAGAGAGGCAAAGACACTGAATTGCCCACCAGAGAAAGACAGAGTCTTCAAGGTTTGAGCTGAGGAGAGGAGACTAGGTGCTGTCAGCCAAGGGCAAAGGAAAATAACCCGTCAGAGTGGACAGTCTGAAAAAGCTAGCCAGCCTTCACGTGGTCTCCTGTACTGCTACAGGAAATCATGCAGTGAAACTTGTACCCAGCTGCTTCGGTCGTGTTAGATGGTATGAATGTCACAATAATAACCGGAGCTATTTTCAGCTTTCAAAGTGTTTGACCAGGGTGTGTTTTTTAACACATTGCAGCAAAAACTGCAAACAGTTCGAAGCAAAACAATTTAGCATGATGATTTAGCTGGTATATAACCAGAGACAATGCCTGAGGTGATCACTAATACCATCTTCATTATGTGCAACTAATATCACGACATTATGAGAAGCCATCTTCCTTCTCAGGGGGAAAAAACTGACTGTGGGATTAATTTAAGACCCAAACAATATGCACTGCACAGCAATCTTTCTTTTTTTGTCGTTTTCAATCACTAAGATGGTATAAAATCCAGCAATTAAGACTATTTGAGCATCAAACATCTCCTTCCTAAATTAACTTAAATTGCACAACTCACTCAGCCACACGCACATTTGACTTATGGTTTTTTAATATGTCTGTTCATGTTCAGAAATGCTGACTGGACTTTTCAAAACAACGGGGATTGAAAATAATATTATCCATTTCACTGCTCTTACTGGTTATTACTCTGATTTTAGACTTACTCTGCCCCCTTGTGGTAGCCAGCAATAACCCTTCAAATCCTCTCACTGCCGTTATGGTTTGGTAATACCTTTAACATAAAGCATGTTAAATGTATCCCATGCATGCCTGTTGAAAAGAAAGCTAAATATCTGTTGTTTTAGGATTTGAACAAAGAAGCTTTTTAATTAATCTGATCTGGATTTGCCTCGACAGCATCCTCAAATTCAAAAAGAGTCTCAGTACATTAAGTACCTGTGCTGTGATGATGCTTGGACCATGAACCTTTGGGTAACGGGAATACGCATAGCAAAGGTGAGTTTAACTCTTAGCTCCGTGTTTAATAACAGGAAATACCCTCCACTCGGCTCATGCTCTGCTGTGTGTTTCTTGCACTTCCAGTACGGCGCGTCGTTGCATGAAAACTATAAAACGGCTGAGAAGAAGGCCGCCGTCAGCTCGGTGTGGACAAACCGCAGCGCTCCATCAAGCTCCAATCCGTCAACGCCCTCTCCCACCATCAAAGGTAGCACGGCACACAGAAACTGCCCTCACTGACTGTTTCCCTGATGTAAAACAACCCAGATGTGGTGATTTTGCTTGTACAGTGCATTCACACAGGTGTTTTTCCTTTTCTGCTCAGCTAAATCACCAAGCCAGGCCAATGGTCACGCTCCCAAGCCCCAACCAGGACCTGTTTCTAAGGTATAAAAGGCTCTCATATTAGAAATGAAACCAATGATTGTTTTTAACTGTCAATATATATGTTTTTTACTATTGTTAGGTTTATTAAATTGTAAGAAACTAGTGAGAAATGCCTCCATGCAGCCTAGTTACCAACAAATACTGTGTTTTTTTGTGTTTTTGGCAAACCACTGACACATAAAGCTTGCATGTTTTAATCAAAGTGAGGTAGTTCACACGAAATGACATATGAGTTGAATTTTTCTCGTGAGAAAAGGGGAGGCAGTGGTGCAGCAGACCACTGTTAGAGACCAGTTTGGGGTCAAGACCTTAATTTGACAAAACCAGTTATTTTAAATGAGACATGAGACATGAGAGAATTTACCAGCTGCGTCTTGCTGCAACAAAATCATGAGTCTTAAGCCAAAACATAATTTTTCTCTAACTTTAATTAATGTGTTATTTTTCTAACGTGCTTCACAGAAACAAACATGTATTTCACTTCAGACTCTCACAGCTCAACAGACTCGAATCAGTTTGGATTAAAAATAATTGTAAAAATGTGCCCCTTTCTTTTACGTGTTGTGTCATAATGTAATATTCTGTCTTTGCAGGACTTTGGAAATGTCCTTCCTCCACCTCCATCACTGGATGAGATCCTTCCTCCTCCACCTCCAGATCCTGGCTTCCCTCCTCCTCCACCTCCTTTGGCTGCCAAGAGTTCCGCAAAACCTGCCACTCCCAAGCGACAGCTGCCGAACAACAACTTCCCTCCACCTCCACCTGCAATGGATAACCTCCCTCCTCCACCACCGCTGCCGCCCAATGACGATTCCTCCGAGGCCCCGCCAGACTTCCTTCCACCCCCTCCTCCTGGATTCGGCTTCGGTTCACTGCCACCTCCACCTCCGTCTACGAGCTCCCTACCACCGCCGCCTCCTCCGGCTAGTCTTGGGGGTATGGACCAGTCATTGCCTCCTCCACCACCAGATCCAGGGTTTTTACCACCGCCTCCGCCTCAGCCGATGGCCACAGGGGCTGGAGGACCACCTCCGCCACCTCCTCCTCCTCCACCTCCTCCTGCTGTTGCTGCCCCGCGGCCTTCAGGCTCAGTGAGGAAGATGCCTCCTGCTCCACCAAAGAGGACTACACCATCGCTGCATGGAGGAGGAGGAGGAGGAGGGGGAGGTGGAGGTGGAGGTGGAGGTGGAGACTTCATGTCAGAACTGATGCTGGCCATGAACAAGAAGCGAGGCAATCAATAGGTCGAGCAAGGAATCCATGGAGTGTGAACACAACAAGCAATTTCACTCTTAATCGGTCTTGTCTTGATTTCCACACAACAGGAACTATTTACATCCACAACAACAAATACTGAACATCTCCACCACGGAGTCAGTGGAGAGAAACACAGACTTCCTCCAGAAAACCGACAGGGATGCATCCATCTTCACTCTAAACGGTTTATCGAGGACGTCTTTAATCTTGCACGAATCAAGCGAGAGGGAGTGATTATGTTTTAAGGCCAAAGAGTTGAACTTTAGATAAAATGTAAATAAGATCTGTGTTTGAAAGCTTCATAAGAACCAGCCACTGTCACGATTTCCTGAAAGAAAACTTGATGTCATTTGTGCTCTGTGTACATTATTATTTTTTGTATATCATCAGATAAGAAATTACTATTATCATACTACTTCAAGAAACATTTATATAGTTGTATATACTGTCATATGTTTTCATTGAGGGCTGTAAATACTTAAAAGCATCAGTAACTTGGGCAAACTGTGTAACACATTTCTTAATTTCTTTCAAATGACTGTCGTCTGAATAAATCCTTAACATTCCTGGTGGCGTATGAAATGCATGAACTGAACACTGTTTCTTATTGGATGAATTATTGTGTCTTCTTCCTGGTATTGATTAAAACCTGTTTCTGCCACTGGCTGTTTAAAAACACATGATATTTGACGTTTGTCCATGTAAAAGCAACAAGCTCAATTTCACTCAGCAGGGTGATGCTATGAAATCCTCAGATATGTAAAAAAAAAACAGATCTAGTTCCCATTTTGTCCGCATGTGAAGCGGGTGAAAAGTCACGCTGTATGAGACGCAACATCCTTAAAAAACAACAGGACAGCCTCTGCAGGAACATCTTTGTATTTATTTTGGTGTCTATATGGAATTACAAGATGTATGTCAGTATTTAGCTGTCAAGCAGTTTAAATACAATTTTATGAGCAAATTACTATTCCTGTGTGACTTGTTGGTGACTGTATCCACACATGATTGATCATCTTTGACCTTGATGTTTTGGATCAGATATATTCCACTGTATGATGGAATTTACCAAAATGTCCAATGAAATTGACCATAAAAACTGAGTTAGGTTGTAATTCTACTTCAGTTTAGTATTTTGTTCAATCCAGGAGTCTCTCAGGAGGAGCAGCTGACCTTTAACCTCTTGGCCCACAGAGGTGGTCTTGCTGCATAGCCCGCCTCCTCTGCAGTCTTTTGTGTAACAAAGGGAAAAGACAGGATGTGGTGCAGCAGCTCCACCTAGTGAGAGAAAAATTAAACACAGCAGGTTAAAAATCAATCAAAACATATATCTATATCACATTTAACAATTTGATATCAGTGAAATAGAATAAAGAACCTCAGAAAAATCATTGATCTCAGCTTTCTTTATAGCAGACTCTGCCATCCAGTTCCTTAGCACATATCTAGGATTCACATCTGTAAGATATGTATATTTTCTTACAATCAGGCAAAACCTTTCTGTTAAACATCATTTCATCATAGAAATCTGTTTGAATTAAATTCCTTCTTATGGACAATCATGACTCTATAAAAGCTCAATAATTGCATCTTTCATCGTCAAATCAACAACAAGTAGATTTTGTGGCTCACTTTTCATTCTGTGTTGACGATCCAGATCGCTGTCATTTTGCTGTCTGAACAGAGAAAAAAAAAATCCAATATTACTTTAAATTGATCTGAAATGAACAGAAGAAAACACTTTAACACAACGAGAAGGTACACAAAGTGCTTTCATGCAGACAAAGAACATGACAGAGAAACTTGGGTTATCTTACTAATCTTTCATTGCATGTTTTTTCTTACCTGCTTAAACGCAGCAAGTACATTTTGAGCCAATCAGAGAACAGCTCGTGGGACGACAAGTCTTCAAGAGCCCACATCTAATACAATATGATAAAAATCATGTTAAGGATGCCTGAATTTCAAAACTGAAAAGTAGTTCTGCAGAATTTTTGCAGTCGCAGTAGTCGCATTTTGCATGTCTGTTACCAACAAACATCAGGATTCTCATTCACAATTTAAATAGACTGAGATCTGCAACATCTGCATGTATAAACATATTTAGTAATATTTATTACCATTTTAAAACAATGTAGAAATTCCAAGCAAAACTTAAAAACAAGGATGTAATGTTTGTTCAACCTGTGTGAAGTTCTTGCTGTGAAGCTGCTGGGCTGAAACTTCACTGAGCTGCCTGAAGGTCATCGTGAAGTCTGACTCTGTTTCCTCCATCATCTGAATTTGTTCACATTCAGTAAACAGAGAATAAGATCAGATTGATTGTGTGGACTGAGATGAACTATGCAGCAAAATCTATCATAGTAATCCATCTCAGTGAAAATGTCTTGCCTTCAGCAGGAATGCAATAAGATAACCATCATCCTCCTCTTCACCTAGAAGCCCCAGTTTTGCTTTAAACAGCTGATGAATCCTGAAACACATGCAAGATTGAGGCTGGAAAAAATAACATGTGATTGCTGTGCTATCACTGTTTGGAGACAGAGTCACATGGAGCTCACCTCATGTGGTAAATATCCACGTATCCTTTTAAAATTATTTCAGCCCTGGAAATTAAGAAGACTGTTAGGTCCAAATTAATACTGACAAAGTCTAAAAGTTTTCATGTGTAAAGAGTAAGAGAAAAAAGTTTCATGAGGTTGATGACCAACAACTGACTTAAAAGTTATGTCGTGCATTTCGTTTCTGGCCTCTTTTCGCACACAATGAAAATGACCTCCATTCAAAGTTACTAATGTTCAAAGGGTTTTGTACAAGTGTTATTAGTGTTGTTTGCCTTTATATTGGCAGAAATCAAAGGTCAGTACAAGTCACATACAAACAAAAGTTCCCTTAAAAATGAATTGCTATGTTATTCTTCGTACTCTTTTTGCTGTTTTCTAGAAAGCACAGGGCTGAGGGCCTTCAGGAGCTTCTCCAGGTTGAACAATCCCACGTCGGCCTGAGCTCCTATGCTGTACCTGCCCTCATCATCAGAGGTGTTGGGGACAAAATCTGCAACATCACAGCTTTGATAGACATCAAGCAAAGGTGAGACATTTATTTATTACAAT
>JAQNCA010000015.1:4400176-4415844 GCA_029783725.1 Acanthurus tractus
TTATTATTATTATTATTATTATTATTATTATTATTATTATTATTATTATTATTATTATTATTATTGTTGTTGTTATTGTTGTTATTATTATTGTTGTTGTTCTTGTTGTTTTGTTATGACTCGGTGTGTTTTGAACATGTACCGACACATCCCCTTGAAACATCACACAGCTCAGAGTTTATTAAAGCGAATAAATTTCATACAGTTTTCATATTTTCATAGTAAATTGCTATGTTGTTGATTCGGACACACAATGGATGGTTTACATTAAAATCCACTGAGAAAATCTGTGAGCACGCACATTGTTACAAATATTTATGCTCGATGCATATTTATATAATGGAACTATGACTGGTGTTATAGTTTACAAAATAGAAATCTTTGAATAAAAATGAGAAATTTTCGCAGTTTGAGGTAATCCCTCATATACAAATTCATCATAATTTTTTTCATAGGTTGACTGGTTGACTCTACCGTTTTCAGAGACAAAATAAATGATAGAATTTTTTAATTTCTATGAATTTGATTCTGTTCACATAGCTAAAACATTAAAATAATTAGCTATCACATAAGAAAAGCACTGAACTGAAACTGGGTCCTGTTTGGCCTGTTTCTGCTATAGTTACTAAAACGCTTTATCATTTATACACTAATTCGATGTAATGCGCCTGAAAATTAAATTAATGGACTAATTTCAGCTTTGAGTATCTTACATCAACTTGTATACAAAAAAGGTAAGACAGAGTGAGAGCTCTTACTTTTTGATCCCGTTAGTCTAGCATCCTTCCAATTGAAAAAAACATGGATCCTGAGCAGAGCATGATGGTACATGTAGTTTTACCTGAATTTGTAACTATAGTAGAGGAATGGTATGGATGGGGGTGGCATCGAAATATTAGTAGAAAATATTTCATATGTTCGACCTGTTGACATTTTTTCTAATTTATTCACTCTAAATTTTGATAATTGCTCTGTGAAAGCTGCTTTCAAGTCCTGAAACTACAATTTCACTGACGAGTTTTGGTAGACGCTGAGGATTGTGGCACTTGTAGGACATAGCTTTATATCGCAGAAAACTACAACTCCCAGAGTACACCTCGGCTTGGCTTACATCGTTCATGGCGTCTGGTTGAAGGCTAAAGACAGGTCGTCTTTCGACAAACAGATAGGCCGTTGGCTGTAACGGTAAGTGTCCTCGGCTTTGAGCTCTTTCATCGAAAGTTTGGAAGTTTATATTACATTTAGCATAAATATGTACGAATTTAAAGTGTGTCGCATACTGGATGCGTGTCCTACATTGTCAACCTCCGTCTACTGGTGGCCATAACATACAGTAGCTACAGTAACTTACAAGTTAAGCTAACGTTAGTCGCATTGCAGAAATCGGCATTTGTAGCTTAATGTTGTTTGCAAGTTCTTGAATAAATGCTAATGTAGTGGCTAGCTGTCAACATCTTTTTTAGCCAGCGCTTCTCACATTGCAGCGATGTGTTTATCTTCCGCCTGTCTGTAGGTTTTGTGTTGACTGTCTCAAGTTGACAACAATGGAGGTGGAGTGTGTTTCGGTGGAAGATGAGAGGCGTCTGACCCAGCTGAGGTTCGATGCCGCCGTCAAAGTGATCAAGAGTTTACCCCCCGATGGTGAGTAGCCACACGGGTTTGCAACTTGCCTACAAACCAGTTTAACCAGTCCGTCCATCATCAGGCTCAGACAGTTGACAGGTATCAGATTTAGACAGGTGTAGTGCAGCAGGTTTGTCTCACCTAGATCTTGTGCGATTTAAAAGACTTAATCCACTTTACCATCAATGTGCACACACTTGCCTCCCTGTCAGCAGTCTGCACGTAAATGCATCACCAAAACAGTCTCTTGTAAAAATCTGTGTTATCTCAGAGCCTCCGCAAATATGTAAGAGCTAGAAAATAGTACAGATAGTACCAGTATAAAACTATTATGCAAAATGTTTTATCATAATTAAAGTGTTATTTCCCACAGGTCCCTTTCAGCCGTCCAACGACATGATGCTTAAGTTCTACAGTTACTATAAACAAGCCACTGTGGGAGCATGCAATATACCCCGACCTGGCTTCTGGGATGCAGTTGGCAAAGCAAAATGGTAATTAAAGAAAATGTACATCTGTCTTTCATGAGCAGCACTGCCCACGTTAACGTAACTGCAGCAAACGACAAGCAAAAACCCTCTCCACTCTTCTCCTGTTTAGTCTCCGGTTGTGTAAATTGATCTCTGGACTCTTGGAATGTAGCCTTTCACCCACTAGTCTGGACAGATTATCTCAGTGCCATCACTATGAGGAAGATGTTGCAAGATTGTTAGTTAATTATAAAAACACAGTTTAAGATTATAGTTACTAATCAGTGGCAGTCAGTCAAGTTTCAGTCAGCCTTTGACCCACAGCTAACAAAGGACACACTGATCTTAAATAAACTGGCTTTATTGACAAAGTTTAAAACTGGCAAAGAGAAATGCCAAACAATTTTTTTTTTTTTCCTGATTAAATGATATAATAATGCATTTTTTTGTTAAATTATTCAGGGATGCATGGAATTCTCTTGGGGATATGTCCAAAGAAGAAGCGATGGCAGCTTATGTTGATGAAATGAAGCTGGTATGTTTTCTTTTACAGAAGACACATCATGTTAAGTTATATAGGACTACTAGCAATTTGATCTTTAAGTTAAACCTTAAGCTATTCATGAAGCTAAACATCATTATCACTGTTTTTTGCCTGTAGATTCTGGAGGGTATGCCCATGACAGGCGAGGTGGAAGAGCTCTTGCGTGTCCTCGGCCCGTTCTATGAACTGATTGAGGAGAAGAAAAAGATCGCAGAGATTTCAGACTTGAGCACAGGTGGGTTTTGAGTGTCAGGTGTCACTTTTTCACTTTTTATTTTGTTTATTTTGTTTGTTTGTGGTGCCAGAAAAAAGCATGTGAAGCGTAACCTTTTATAATTTGCCTCCCGTCCGATGCTCAGCCCGTTTGACACAGTTTGCTAGGCAACTGGAAGGCAAGTACTTTACCTTGTAAATATTTGATCTTGGCGGCATAGTTCAGTATTTGTCTGTTGTTGTGGCTTTTTTATGCTTATTAGCAGTCATGTCATGCATGCTGAATTAGTGGAACAGAACATGTAGCTTAGCACAGATTGCTGTCAGAAATACAAACTTTCATTTGATAAATGTAAATCCAAATTGTATCAGTTGTGAGATACTGGAGACTAAATCCTGTTGTTTTGTAATCAATAATTAGATCATTGGCCTTATTTATTACAGTGAGGTTTGTCTTCTGGTCAGAGTGCAATGATTTCCATTTTGCTGCACAGGCTTTGGTTCAATGATGAACTCAGTAACCTCGAAGAGCGTCACAAAGAGCATCATCAGGACGATGGAAATGAACGGCACTCTGGAGACTCGTCCTGCCAAGCTCAAATCAAAGGAAGGGATGGAAAGATCTGAGGAAGAGGAACAAGAGGAGGAGGATGAGGAAGAGGAAGAGGAGGAGGAGGAGGAAGAAGAAGAAGATGTGATAAGGGAGGTCAGAAAAGGTAAGTAATTAATGAAAACTGCGCCAGAAAAATATTGTCAGAACAAACAAGTGCTCGAAACAATTATATCTGTTGGGATTTTATTTCAGATAAGAAATCAGCTTCTCAGCCAAAGAAGAAGGGCTCAGGGAGGAGACACAAGGCTCCCCTGTCCAACGGCAAAGTGGCCAACGGGGTCACCCATCTGAACAATGGGAGTCATTCCAGAGCTGCCCTGAACAGTGAGGAATCCCAGGAAGGTTCAGTAGGTGAGCCTCAACTCAACGGTCACCACAAAGGTAATACACACACACACACACACACACACACACACACACACACACACACTCACACACACACACAGATTGTGTTTTGAATTTTTTAAAACAGTTACAGAGGACTCTGTACTCACCTCACCCTCCGCCTGCATCAGTGCACCATGTGATCAGATTACTTGCTAAGCTTCATTCCTGGTTTAATCCTTGTTCAACTATGTAAAGCACTTTGTAACTTTATTTTAAAAATTGATGTATAAATAAAGTTTTATTACTACTATAATCTCAAATCAGATGTTTCTGGGACAGTTTTAATGGACTAAATGGACTAAATGGAGTTTATTGGAATACTTCATATTAAAATGCATGATGAGTTTGAGTCTTTTGTTCCCTGATCTCAGATCCAAATGTTGATGTGTCTGGCCTCATTCACCTGACCAGTGACTCAGACAGTGAAGTCTACTGTGATTCGGTGGACCAGTTTGGCCAAGAAGAGGCAAGAAACCACCAGAAAGTCCATTTTTAGTGCAGTAATTGTAGCTTTCAGTCTATCATTGATTTATTTTTAATGTGCTTCCTCACCAGAGCTCAGAGCACAACCGCTCTCTGGATGACTTGGATGAAGAGGAAAACCACGTCCTGCCCCCGATAGAAGAGCCACAAGCAATGCAGAAGCTTCAGGGGGATGTTGATGGTCCACCACAGGTCATCAGGTGTGGAGGGGAAGATGGAGACAATGGTGGAAAAATCTCACAGAGACCGAGAATGAATGCAAACATGCCGGACAGCTCTTTGGCCAGGAGAGGAAGAGGTAATACAGCCATTACTCCAAAAACATTAGATTAACTTTGTGTTTGTCATCTGAAATGAGCAATAGTGCTTGTTTTCTATTTTTAGGATCGTGTGTCATATTCAATGCAACTAAAAGTTTGCAGGAAAATTTGAATTAAATTACTTATGAGCTTAATATTGTTCATAATAAGTGATGCAACTCTGAAAAATGTGGCTGTTGTCCATTTTCATCTGTTTTTGCAGTTGAAACCTTCTTAAATGTGAGGAGTTTCTGCTTCTCTTTGTCAGGGGTTTTTGACTATTGGTCCTAGAAACAGTGACCCTGAAAGCTGCCAGTTTTCACTATTTTCCGACAATTTAAAGGCCAATTTCCAATTCATTCAGGATGAATGGAGGAAATAATACCAGACTGGTCTGAAAATAAATGTTATGTTCGGTGTGAAATAAACTGAAAGTTTGATTCAATGTGGACGTCAGCTGGTCCTGTAAGGTTTATGCATAATTTCTGTGTTTTTAGGCTCCAGGTCTCCAGGCTTCGGCTCTGGATCTCGGCTGCCCTCGTACGGTGGAGGAGACGGGGACGGGAGCCGTCGGGGGGGAGCAGGGACACCTGAAGGAAACCTGAATGAGCAGATCGTCATGGTGTTGGCAAGGCTGCAGGAGGACATGCAGAGCGTCCTGGAGAGGCTGCACACCCTGGAGGCTCTCACTGCGAGCCAGGTCTGACCAGTCTCTCAAACACTATCTTCAAAATAAAAGTTGAAACAAGTAACAGCCCTAGAAACAGAGACACCAGACTGACCCAGCTGGTTGGATTCCAGAACAAATATTTGACAAAAGCTGACTGTGACACAAAAAGCTTGTTTCAACTCTAACTTTTAATAGAAAGTCTTCAGGATTAAATAGAAGATTAGTTGTATTCACAAAAAATAGTTCCACTTTGGAACTATTTTTACCCTTTAAGTAACAATTAAATGGGGAAGGGAATTAGAGTGGGTTGTGAATAAGTGGTTGTTTTGTTGAAAATAATTGGCAACTTGGCCACATCAGATATTTTGAGTCAGCATTTTGTAATTTAGACAAGATCTGACTGTATTTTAATTCTCAAAACAATAGCTGATGCAGTTTTAATTTATTTGCTTTCGTTCCATTGTGGATGTCTCTGTCGCTGTTTATAAGAGAGTAATCATGCAGATTGATTATTAATGTGCTCCTTGTGTTTTTTGGGGGTTTTTTTTAGGAGTGATATTTAGCAAATCATAAATGATCTTATTTTAACAAAGGTTGAAGTTGTAATTTTAGTATATAGAAACTTTCTTATTTGTTTAAATCGATATGATGAAGATCAGAATCTAACTACATTGAAGGTCATTTTGATCCGCAGACTTTTGACTAACTTGACTAACAAGAAGGAAACTGGTTAGAAACTTGAGTATAAATTAACACTGAACCTCAAGCCCAGATTTCCTGTGCTGAGGTGAGACCTTGACAGAAGATAAGGGGTTTGCACTTTGTACTTGACACGAAAACATTCATGTGTTGCTCGGTGTTTACTCTTTTACCTTTTTTAAAATGTATTTTTTCTCTCTCTGCAGACAAGATCACTGTCTCTGTCTCCGACATATCCATCACCCCCAGTGAATAACAGGAGTCAGGTAAACTTTTTAGAGGCCACACTGTTTTGTTTTTCTGAATTGATTATTAATTTCATTACTTTTTATCATACACCAGAGCTATGTTTTAGTTGTGGAGATTACAGTTATTTATACATATTTTTCCCACTTTGAGCCACCATTTTGTTTTTTAATATGGCTGAAATTTTTTTTGCTGTAATTGATTTCATTTTTCAATTTCCTAGAAACCATCCTGGTGGCCTTTCGACATTTCTCCAACCAGTTTGGCCTTTGCTGTCATATGGCCGTTTGTGGTACAGTGGCTTATTCACCTGTACTTGAAGAGGAGAAGGTATTCTTTTACACCAAATATCATCTTTGTACTGTCATTTTAATGCAATACTGCATTTAACTCCTCCATTTTCTCCTTCTCGATTAGGCGGATCAACTGAACCTGCACTCATCCAAACACCCATGGGCATAAAGACGATGAAGAAGAGATCTCTAAATGTCTTTTAGTCTTGGTTGCTAATGGCTGTAACTCCCCCCCCCCGCTTAGACCCACAGCCCAGTAATTTGCTTTTGCACTACGAAGAAGGCATCTAGATTAATGAATGAGAGGAAGATATTCTCCTCATTTGGTTGTACTGTGGATGTGAAATCAAATAGAAATGTGAATGTAAGGGCTCGAGCCTCAAGATGATACCACTGTACTACAATCTTTCACTCTGTAAGAAACAGTTTGTGTTGAGAGGGGGAACTGATGGGATGTGGTCAGTTAGCCTATGAACAAACAAAAGCTTCTCAATTATTTCCATAACTAAGGCTTTACTGCACAAAAAATGGGCCCGATTCGTCATTGTTATGAGCATAACGCTTGATCTCCACAATTCACTTTCATTAGTTGCCCAGGCAATGCTGCTATAATAAAATGTTGTAACTGTAATTGTTTAGAAAAGGAGGATTGAATGTAATAATATATTCTTATGTGAGATTCTTTTAAATTCTGAGAATAAGTTAATATTTATTGCTTTTAGCAGCAGTTACAGTGAAGGCACCACAGGCCAGATTTCAGCTGAATAAGTGAGTTTTATGTTTAAGTGACTGCTACATGTTGTGTGTAGGTTAGACAAGGTTGTTATCTCCTACTGCATATCAGTCTGTGCTTTACGTCAAAGTGGTCTGTCTCCTCACTTCGTTGTTTTTTCGAATAGAAAAAGTGCCTCAATATCATAAGGTACACTCATACCGTAGGAAGCATTAGTTCTCACATCCACATATTGCAGCATAACCACTCGAGTCCTGGACCAAATAATCATAAATCATACTACCTAGTGAGCCATGTGGTGGTCAGCTGTCTGTTAATTAACGCATAACTTCTGTCACCGTCTGTGTTGTTTACCCCGTCGCATTTTTTCTATATCGTATGACTTTAATGTGTGATATAATAACATGTTTGTATGAACAATGTAGACAGATTTTGTGTGACTGATTAGTTATCACGCGTTGTTTGCAAAGAAGTGAGATCTATACAAATTGTATAAAATAGCTGTACAGTTCAGATTAAAATGCAGTATTTTAATTGCATTCCCATTAATAAATATAGAATACTATATCATATTTACAAAGGTTTGCATCTGCAATAGCACTAATCTTTCCAGAGCCAATATGTTTTAATAATTATTAAAAAAAAGTAATGAGTTTACCTTTTTACTAAAATGTAACAAGGCTTTCTCGACCTCTCTGCCTGTGGATAGAGTGGTGTCTGCATGTGATAATCCAAGCCTCAAATAAAGTTTTCATAAAGCATTATCATTGTCCACATTATTTCCTGAACATAAACCTCAGAAAAATCCCAACTTGCTTTGACATTTTTGTTTGGATTGATCTTTGGACAGAGCCAGGCTAGCTGTTTACAACCTTTGTATTAAGCTAGCTTGCTAGCTAACTGGCTGCAAACAATAACATTAGTTTAATAGTAACCACAGATGTTGATTACTAATCCATTAATTCTTGGAAAAAAAATATTCCTAAATGTCAAAATATGCCTCAAATATGCCTAAATTGGATTGTCATTCAATTCTGTCACTGATGGAAAAAAATGCATCACGTTACAAACAGATTTTATTTGCATTTCACTTTTTTCTTACAGTGAACCAGATAAAATTTCTCAAGGAGCAAGGAGCCAAGTGAACTTGTTTTAAAAACTAGTAGTGTGAGAAATAAACAGGAGATAATACAACAGAATTACCATAACAAATGACATAAAAGCAGCAAAAACAGTCCTGTTAGAAAACAAAAGTACTTAATTATGTCTTAAAACAACACAGCATGTTATTAACTAGATTTACATATAAAACCCTTTACTCGTGAATATATTAGGAGGTTTGTCTTCATTAGTATTGTATTCCTCAGAGGAATTCGGGGGCCCGCCCACCCTTTCTGCTAACATCATGGAAATATGAGTGATGAACAGTGCAGTAAAAAGCGAAGGATATCAGCATGAAAAGTGAACATCAGGTAGCAGGTTCCACATTAACATAAAAAGTACATATCAGTATACAGTTATTTTGTGGTTGATCAATATAACAATATAACAAAACATGAACCAAAATGTAGAATAAGGTAAATTTAAGAGCCAAGGTGGTTAAACTAAGTTTTAAAGGAATTCTACTTTTTACAATGTATAAATACAGTAACTGAGGAGTCAAAGATTCAGCTTTTTCTGGGTCTAATGACCTGTTATTGCACACGAGTAAAATGTTTTAAACATATTAACAACCTTTAACAGAGAAATCATCAGCTCCATCATCATTAATGTGCGTTCATTTGCTAATGGATCTGATTTTCTGGGTTTGCTACGATGAAAATGAGATTAATCGGCAACCGATATTTGTAAACTGCCAAGTTAATAAAACTAATAACTGTTGATGTTTGTATCTCTATAGACTGAAGCCGGACACGGCGATGTGCTGAGCGTTGTTTCTCGCCTCAAAGTACGTGGTGTCGGTTTCGTCCTCAGGCTGAGGTATGAAAGGCATCGCCTGGTTCTGCTGATTGTCCCAGTCCAGGCCCTCAAACAAGGGGTGACGCCTGAGCTCTGGTGGATGTTCAGACAAATAAATCAGACTGCATCTCCAATTTAATTTTAACAAGGGAAATACAATTAGATTTACTTATGATGGCTGATGAAACAAAGGCCAGTGTTTCCATTTTAAACTATTTTGGCTCTCAGACATTTATTAGACTGAAATAATCAATCATGAATTTGTTGGTCCGAGGTCTAATTTTTAAAAAAATGAAAAAGTGGTCCTCACCTTTTAGTCCAGCTCGTTTTGTCATGTCCATGGTCAGGAGGATTTCAATTGCATTTCTTGAGTGTACAGACAGTTCCTCTTCTCCCTCAGGCCAGGGAATATCTAGAAGGTTAGAAGTTAAGGTGGTAAAAGAAACAATAAAAGCACTTGTTTAAATTTAATTCATTTGTCAAACAATGGACATAAACATGCCAAGTTAGATATGCTGATAATCAAATGAAGGCTTTACGCCAATTCAATATTTGAGAACATTTGGTGGTTTTGTGCCTGCAAAGGAAAACCAAACACACCTCTGTTGAGAATATTCTGGAAGACCAGCTGAGGCGTCTCATCGTTGAAAGGTGGCACACCTGTGAGGAACTCGAAAAGACACACACCTAGTGCCCACCAATCCACCATGAAGTCTGAATGGGGGCAAAGAAAAGTCGAATTAACCACAAACACTGGTTTAAAACATCAAACTTTGCATTTAGATTCCCGTTAGAGTGTGCACTAATTGTAATGCAGTGGCAGAAGCAGGAACTGAGTTAGACTGAAGATGGAGGGATCCAGTTTTGGGGAGTAAACTTCACATTCTTTCATTCACACTCAGTGCTGAAGACGAACACATGAACCTGAATATCTGTGTCCAACTTTGTCATTTTTTAAGACGTAGTTCTGCTTGATTCTGCTATTCAGTAAAAAAAAACAAAAAACAGTCTACAATGGATAATAAATACTGCCACACTGGATCACTCATCCACGCTGCAAAAGGGCAACATGAGACTGGCAGGGAATATTGCCCTCAGCATGTTAACATTTGTATTTGTATTATGTAAAATCAATATGATATTACAAGAAGACATTTTACATGTCAGTTGCTAATTTTTCAAACACAGCCACTGCCACAGACATGAAATATGTGCCAGAGTCACCCAAAGTCTATAGATTTAAAGAGCAGAAAAACCCTTTAGTCCATTTAAAAGCACATCAGCCTCAACAAATTTGATTCTCCATGTCTGAACAATGATGTTAGTTTAATGTTAGGGCATGATTTCATTTATTTAGCCTATGCAATCACACACTTAAAATGCTGTCCCCATCCCTCTGATCAGGCCCACAGTTTATTCACCAATCCAAGGGGCAGAGACACAACCAGTGGGGAAAGAAAAATGGGGAAAGAATCAGCTCATTTCCTAGCGTATTAGCAGGCTGGGGGTTCATGCAAGCTCGCTTGCAAAAACAGCGATATGATTATAAACTTACCACACTGAAAACCTCCTGAAACTCAAAGAGAATGTCTGTCACAAGGACTACAATGTCAACCATCCAGTGTCAATACTGAAAGACTCTGCTGGGCTACTTTTCGACAAAAAATAGCTACTGCTGTGGTACTCCTAGTTTTGAAGTTTGCTAATCTTACCATGTGGTTTTCCCAAAAGAAGCTCCGGAGCCAAATAGTCAGGAGTTCCTAAAATGGGTGCACCCTCGACGGGCAGAGCACCCCTTCTGACACTCTTTGGAGTCCTGAAAGGGGTGTGAGAGGTCGACATGGGCAGAGGAGTCTGATGTGAGAGGAGGAGAAAAAAAGGTATTATCAGAAAAAAGTAAAACTAGACCTAATGTTGGTGCAATATGAAAACTCAGGGGATTAGTTTCCAAACCAAACTTTATGAAAATCCATCCAATAGTTGCAGAAATATTTTGTTTTCTATTGCAATTTAGACAGCCAGTGCAGAACTTTGTGTAAGAAAGATACAATAATAATGTTATGTCCTGGTGTGTTTACCTGATAAAGAGAGCTGAGGGAGTCCGGTCTTTTCTGGACTGGTGTCATAGTGCCAGACATTGAGTTACAAGAAGCTGCTGCAGAGACGTCCATAGCCTCGACAGACCCGACGCTAAATCTGGACACTCCAGACATGTTGGAGCGATTGATGGAGCTACAGTAGCTACGAAAAGCTACGACATTTCGCGGTTTGAGGAATGAGGGTGATTGTGCGACACCGCTGGCCAGATCAGGGAACCGGTTGAGAAAAGAACACTGGAGTTCACCTCTCTGGCCAAAGCTTTTAGCCGTGGGTGTTTCAGTGGTCCCAGCAGATGAAGTTTGCAGGAGGGATTCAGTGATGGACGAGTCTTTATTTTCCTCTTGCTCCTCAAACGATGCAGATTTCCTGTTTTTGGAACACTTGCGAGATGCACAGCTGTCAACAGTGAGAGACGTGTCGTGCATGGACCCATCGGAGTCGAGGCTCAGGCTCCTGCAAATGTCGCTGTCCTGAACAAGTGGTGACGTGAAACTTGAGTCTTTGGCTACATCTTCAAACACATCCTCTGTTGGATGCTCTTCCAGTTCACAAAACAGACTTTTGGCCACGGCAATGGGACTGGAGCGATTTGGGACCCGGTCTTCAGCTGACCCCATCCCCTCTGCAGAGGCCATGAAGTCACCTATTTGGATGGTGGAGAATGTTCCGGTCAGGCCGGTGCGAAACCTCGTCTCCTCTGGAATCTCAAAGCATCTCTTGTAGTGCGCATTGCTCTTCTTAGCTTGGATCTCCAATAAGTCAGGACTCCTCTCAACATCAGAAAAAGTTCTCTTCACAGATGAGGTTGAACCATCCCGGGCTGTAGAAGCAGACCCCAGTTTGTTGGTTGGAGGCTTTTTTTCTGCAAAATGGTCTGGATTTGACTCATTTGACAGATCGCTGGTGGCCTTAGCAGAGAAGCCAATGGTGCCTTGTTTTGTGGGCACATATTCCTGTTTCTGCTCTTTAGACTCGGACTGCACTCTTCCCTTCTGGTCTTTGGTGTGTTCATTTTCTTTCTGAAGAAAGAAAACAAAATTAAACTTTTGTCACAAAGAACTAACAGTATATGTTACTGATGAAGGCATAATTCAATTTATCAACATTAAGGCCGGGCAAGTCTTAATCCTTCGTCATTTTGCACAAGAGGCAAATATTTTAAACTAGACAGAGGCACTTTGTATTCAGAGATCCCTGATATTAATTTACTTTAATTGACCTACCATCGTTTAATAAGACTTAAACTACATATGTTTAAAATCACTGACCTCCTCACTCTCCCAAAGTGGACTGATGCCACCTTCAGTGTCAGTGGTGGCGCTGCCTGCACTCATCGTCTCAAGTCTCATCCTGGTCTTCAGCAGTGTGGGAGTCAGATTTTTAGCCAGGTTATGAGGACTAAACATGATATTGTTAGGTCCTATGAAGACAAGACAGGTAAAGCATACAGTCACACCGGTGTTAACTAGATGATAAAGAAATGCTAACTTTACATTGCCATTCATGTCACCTGTAGGTTAATAAATAAAAGCCAAAAAAAGCCAAAAGGACACTTTAACATACCCATTTTCAAAAGACGGCGATTTGGAGAATACATCATCATGGGAGATCCAAGAGAGCTATTCTTCTGTTTTATTTTGCCACAAGACATGGGACTGGACAAAGCAGATGCACTGCAGTGCCTCTTGCCTTCTCCTGCAGGTGTGTTCTGTGTTTAAAGTTTTGAAATTAAGGAGGAGTTATAATGCAACCCAAACTGAGCATAAAGCATGCAAACAGGACATCTCTTAAGGCAAAATTAGATAGGTTCACCTACCAATCCAAGGGAGCTGATTAAGGAGAGGACTTGGCCCGGGGTGCGGAAGTAATCTTTTTTCGGTTTAGCCAAAGATGGAGTAGTAAGTATATCCATAAGACTCAGCTCTGATGGACAGCACAGTGGTAAAATAAAGTAAATATTAGTAACATAACTGGTGGTGATGGTCACACTTGGTTCAAGGAAAAGCTGAATGGAGTTCATACCTCTGTCCAGCTTGACTTTAGACAGACCAAAGTCTGTGAGTTTGATGTGACCTTCATTAGATATGAGCATGTTGTCTGGCTTTAAGTCCCTAAAAAGTTAGAATTCAGGTAAAAGTTAATACACATTATATATATCACCCAGTTCATTCAATCAGTGTTATACATATCTAACAACACATAAAAAAAGTACCTGTGGATGATACCATGACGATGGAGGTAGTCCAAAGCCAGGGCAACTTCTGAAATGTATTTTACAGACATATCCTGGTCGAAATACCCATAGATGTGCAGCAAAGATTTGACGTCTCCACCAATAAGGTATTCCATTACCTGTTTGCAACATGAAAAAACAACAACAACGTTAATATAAATAGTAACTTTACACAGTGGCTTCTGTAAATATGTGTTTTGTATATTTTGTCACGATGTTGTACCAGATAGATCTTGGTGGCTGTTTGAAGGGAGTAAAACAAGTGAACTACGAAGGGGCTTTTGCTCAAAGCAAGTGCGTCTCTCTCTGCCTTCATCTGACCCGTCATATTTTTATCAACCATGTCCGCCTTCTTCATCGCCTAAAGTTAAAGAAGCAGGAGTGTTTCAATTGAAGTTTGTCTAATTCAATCATCCAAATTTGTCAAATTTAAAAACAACTTACCTTAATGGCATATAATCGCGCATTGCACTTCTTCCGTGCAAGGTAGACCTTGCCAAAAGCACCGCGACTGATGGGCTTCAAAATGATGAAGTCTTCGATGGAGGGCGGTTTGTGAATTGCCACAGAAATGTCATTTGCACCGGAGCCGCACTTTTCATCTGCGTCCATGTTATTACTAGCTTTTAAAAAAGGAAATTAATAGTGTCTGTAACAGCCAGATGGCTCAAGGTAAATACTTACATGACAACACAACGGTATCGGGTTTGTTTTGAAATTTGAATTCCACTGCTCTTTCGCGGGGTCCTCTGACGTTCGTTCTTTTTAGCTGTTCAAGTCACTGCCTGTATGAAAAGCGTTAAAATACTCTTAATAAACATTTAAGTTAAGTGTAAGTTGGTCACTTTAGTTGTGAAATAAAGTAATCCGTTACTCTTTGACAACTTAGAATAATATGTAGAGCAACATTCGTGATTTTGACATTTTTTATTTTATCAGGCGGTTAGGAGCAATTTCGGAAAGTAAATCTAGAAGTTGTGTAATTCTAATTATGTACATTTTCTTATAAGACACGAAAAATCATTGAAAATATTTATAAAGTTAGGATTGTTGTCATATAGTTAATTTTTAAATATGATTTTATAAACTGGTTTAATTTTCATAGGCGCTCTGAAGGATGATGTAAGCTGAACCCGGTAGTAAAGCGGTTAAACGTCATTTTGTAGTCCGTTTGACCTCAGATGCCGGAGAATCCATTTGGTTTGATAAGCTAAGCTGTTGAAAGTTGTGTAACAAGGAAAACAAAAGGACGCGGCTCCGGGACGGACTCGTTCATTTTACCTCTACAGAGGGTATCCCCACAGATTAACCCTCTATATCCTGATTTTGGATTACAATTCGGCCAAAATGTTCTCACTCACAACGTCGTTTCAGCCACAGCAGGTAAGCCGTGTGCTCGGCAGCTTCTGCTTTAGCTAGCTGTGCTCTTTTAAGAACCTATCTGTCCTTTAGTTATATCATAAACGTTTCCCGGGAATACTGTTCAAGAGTTATAACATACAAAAGGCTCTGTCTATTGTTCAAGTCATGTATTTTCTCACGGTCAATGTCAACTCGGTACCGTTAATGTTAGCATTGACAAGTCAACGACAACGTTAGATTTGTCCCTAACGTTAATCAGTCCATGTTTACGTCACGCTGTCTTCGTAAGCTGTTTTTAAAGCAAGCAAACGCAACAAGGTGCGTACGTGCGGTTTTGGCTCTCCGTTGACCTTTATTATGTCAGTGAAGAGCCAGTTCTCCGAGTTAATTAAAGCGTGCCAAATTCATCTTTGAAGAGTCGAGGTTACATAACTCGCATACATTTGACGTGCGGGGGCCATACTGTTCCCTCTGTCAGAGCGACGCTGGAGTCGGCTTGAGTAACACTGACATGTAGCCCTGCCCCGCGCTTGTCTATGGAAGATTCACCTCAAACCCAGCACAACTGAATGGTTTTTGAAAATATTGCCTTATTTTATTTATTTATTACATGTCATGTGTTTAAAAAACTGTTCTCCACTCTTTCCCGCTTGCTTATCGGCCAGATGATACTGCCCCTCAGCCAGCTCATCAATGCCCTCCACTCCCTGAAGAACTCAGCTACAGCATCAGTCCAGACCC
>JAQNCA010000015.1:4531754-4548834 GCA_029783725.1 Acanthurus tractus
TATTTTGAGTTAAATCTGGTCTAAACACTTAGTTTCCTAAGTAATTCAGTTCAGTTACTATTTACATTTTTGTCCCTACAGATTTTTTTTCTGCTTCCATACAATATGACAAAAGTCCTGATTTATCTTCGTGTTCAAATACTCTCCATGAAAACTAATACAACTCAACTAGCAAGTACTTTTCTAATCCCTTTTATTTTAATATTTACTACTGAGCCCTTCACCCCATGATTAAATGAAATATATATCTATCTGTCTGTTTATTTATCTAGCTAGTGCATACATGACTCTTAAAGCAGTGCCTGAACATGAGTATGAGTAATAACAACATGAAGAATCACAGAGTTGCAGCATTTTGGTTGACATTCACTAATATGGAGATGCACAAAAGCAAAGTTTGCAATGCAGGACACAAGAGGCAGTGCTGCACCGAAAAGATTACAAAGGAAAAATTCTGTTGCAAGGCAGGTGAGAATTCTTTCAAATATAAGGAACATTGAAAATGAATAAGGATATAGTGTAACATTCTGCCAAAAGTTGGATGGATGGGGGATCTTGATTTATAGCCAGCAGTTCATGCTGTTGAAAAACACACAAAAAAAGTTTCCATTGGGTGTACAGCTTTGTGAACGATGCAGCAAGTGAAGCAGCATTTTTCAAATCACGACCTGTGCATTGCCAAGGGTTTTGCAAGGTCCTTGTTTTTTTGTTGGACTGTCTAAGTGGCTTCTGGGAGAGAAGCCAGTGGGTCAAAATAAGCACCCGGTCCAAAGTAAAACTCTCAAAAAGTGATGAAAACAGTTCAGAAACTTTATGGAAACAGACAAGAGGCTGTATCTATGAGGGAAACACAGAAACACACCCTCACCTGAGTGGCCTATTAATAGTGACCTCCTTATCTTAAGGCAGATATAAGATAAAAAATATAGGAGATGGGCTGAATATATACAGCGAAGCACTTTACCATGCATGTCAATATTCACCCATTCAGACAAGCATTAAGCACCACTGGCAAGGCCGTCCATGAAAACTTCATAAAACCTTCCTATCTGAAACAGAAACACTGGAAAAGCTGATAAGTAGATATGTAGTTAAACAAACCCACTCTACCTCCTGAGTCACAGACGCCCCCTAGCGGCTAATGTGCTGCAATAAGCAAACTGTATTATTTCCCGTCATCGCATATTTTGCTGCCTTAGCTTAACCCACTTAATTCTGTTTAAATTCTTCATCACAGAGGCTAATTACCCGCTACGCCATTAAAATTACACTACCTCTTTTAAAGAAATACAGTGAAATTTTTATTCAAGATAGCGGTGATAACACCCAATGCCATTAGGAAGTCATTAAAAAGTATTCCCCTGGGCCAGTTCTGTTTGTTACAGTGTCTGCAGTTCTAGTTTATTCTCTAAATTTTTATCCCAGTTTTTATCACGCTTAGTTCCCCTAAACAGATAAAGTTGTCATTGAGGGAGATTTTAGTATTCGTGTTGACATCCACGGTGATTTGCCTCGGCAGCTCATCCGATCATTAAAATTTAACAGTATATCCACAGAATCCTCTATTTCTAACCATTATTAAATAACTTTCAGGCAAAAACTCTTACACTACATGTCTCTGAGATGGTGCTGCAGCTAAATTTAGGAAAGTGATTCCATTAGCCTTTAAATTAATGCCTGTCTCAATATAACAGTGGACTGCTGTGCTAAATTTAAATCCCTCTCAAAATGATCATCTTGTTGATGGTGCTGCAGGTTCTTTGAGTACAACACTTGACTCTTGCTCCAGTAAAAAAGATGATAATAAAACAGAGGAAGCTACCTTCATGTCCTAAACCCCCAAACCCACAAATTAAAGCCGACATCACATAAACTTGACAGGAAATAATGTACAACCATTTGGGAACAATCTCATTCAGTTTGGCAAGATAGTCTTAAAACATATAGAAACACCCTCTGGGACGGTGGAACAGCATGTTATTTATCACTAATAGAGGAAAACAAGAAGGTTTCTTCTCAGCACAGCAACAAGAATCATGGCTCTATTGAACCTTGTGCTCTTCTATCCCTCAGTGGGAGCAGCTTTATAAGCTTCTTTAATGATAAAATCACAGTTATTAGCTACAAAATTTATCACCTCGTTCCCCTCAACGGGCTACGATTTATCCTCAAACACAGGAACCTTACTAGCAGCTATAAAACACACACACACACACACACACAGCTTTTCTCCCACTGACCTTTTATCAACTAACTTCAACACTTTTGTTTGAACCATCCACCTGCGTCTTAGATCCCATCACAACTAGGCTGCTTAAAGAAGCTTTGCCCTTAGTTAGCACTTCTTTACTGGATACTTAATCTGTCTTTGTCAACAGGGTATGTACCACAATCCTTTGAAGGGGCCATAATTAAACCTCTTCTTAAAAAGCCAACTCTTGATCCCAGGGTTTTAGCCAACTATAGACATACATCTAACCTCCCCTTTATCTCTAAGATCCCTGAGAAAACAGTTTCTAATCAGTTGTGTGACTCTTTGACATAACAATAGCTTCTTTGAAGAACTTCAGTGTACACCACAGCAAACAGCATTGGTGGAAGTTGCTAATGACCTTCTATTAGCATCAGATAAAGGATATGTCTCTGTACTTGTCTTATCAGATCTCAGTGCCTTATTTGACATCACTGACCACCACATTTCACCAAAGAGGCTGAAACATTTAATTGGTATTATATGAACAGCACCAGGATGATTCAAGTCCTATTTATCAGATGGCTTTCAGTTTGTATATGCCAACAACAAATCTCATTTACAAGTCAAAGTTAGTCGCAAAGGTTTGTGCTTGGATCCCACACATGCTTCCCTTAGGTAATTTAATAAGATAACACTTTACTAGTTTCTGATGTTATGCAGATGATACCCATTTATATCCATCAATCAAGCCAGATGAAACCAATTAGTAAACTAAACTTCAAGCAGGTTTTAAGGTGTAAAACACCTGGATGGCCAGCAATTTTCTAATACTTAAAAAACACCACTTAATAATAAATAAATTTCACATGCTGTATTTTTTCATTTTTGTAAAATTAGGAACATCTCATTTCAAAGCGATGCAGAAAAACTGGTCCATGCATTTGTTTTTTCCAGGCTGGATTATTGTGATTCCTTATGATCAGGCCGCTCCATTAAGTCTTAAAAGAGTCTACAGCTCATCCAAAATGATGCTGTACATACGAGAACTGAAATAAAACATTATATTGCTCCCACATTAGCCTCTCTGAACTGGCTGCCCTGGCTATCAAGCTCCTCTCCTGAGGAACCAACTCCCAGTTTTAGTGATTTGAACATTAGAGGCTGTTATTAAAAAACAAAAGGCATCACTCTGAGCTTCCTCCTAGGATACACTTACTCAAGGGGCAATTACTTACAAATACACACACACACACACACAAACGCTGTTCTCAAAAAGATAACTGAACCACACACAATATTCTAAAGAAATATAAATTGCTTGAGGCAAAAAGTGGAGAAAAGTGTAAATCCTGTCCACCTGGACTTAAAGCATCGGAATCCTTTCATCTGCTTCTCTACATTGTCTTTCATATCACACAACATTTTGCCAGCATCTTGTAAGCAGGGATGTACTTGGACAGACCATTTCATAACAGAGAGGATAAAAGTTTAAGACCAGGAACAAAATAGCGGTGAAGAAGGTGCCCTTGAGAGACTTAAGTCTCGACTATGTTGGGAACTCACTCTGGACAAGTGCCTCACAGGTATGTAGATCACTTAAAGGGAAAGCAACATTATTTTTGGCTTGCAGCCATATTTCACTGTTGTTTGTCCCCTCCAGCGACCTCCACATTTGCTTACCTGATGCATCTGCTCCCCTCCACCAAACACCGGTGGAAGCAGTCCAATTCCTAAAAGTGGAATTACACTGAGGGGAAAAAGCCTGCAGCAAACTCATGCCACCTTCTCCTCGTTGCTGCTGCTGCTGCTCATGAGAAAGAGGACTGAACCCTTGTGTGATACTCACAGACATTTACACACAGTCGCAAAAACCAAATGAGCGAACACGTGTGTTTGAATGTATGTCTGCAGACTTGACAGACCACGTTGGGTCTGACAATAAGGGTGATGAAGAAGGTAATTATGATTTTGTTTATTTGGTTGTAGCTAAAGATAATCTTATTTTTTGATAATCAGAACCTAAAACCCCCAAACAATCTAAAAACCTCATTTTCTCTTTGACCGCAGTGTTACTTTATATGCTATAGATTTTACTCTGTTAAGGCAAATCCTTAAATAATCAAAATCAGTTTAAACTTCACACTGATCACTAATAAAGATTGTTTTAATTACAAATTAATCTGTCAGTTACTTTTTCTAAAAATTAATTAATAATCTATGTTTAGTCTGTAAATGGTCATAAAAAAAAGCCTCCCACACAACACCTCGACATCTTGAAACTGCTTTTCTAGCCAAACAGTCTGAAATCCAACAGTATTCAAATTAAAACTATGTGACAGAGAAAAGCAGCAGATCATCAGATTTAAAAATAAACCAGCAAATGTCCATTTTTTTAACTAAAAAAATGACTACAACAGAAAATGTGGTGGCTAAGTTTGTCCATCAAAGATATCAATAAATAAATAAAAGACTTGAATGATCCAAACTGCTGGCTTTCAGTGTTTCAGTGGTGATCTGAAGGAGAACTTCATGATTAATCTTTTTCTTTCTCAAACAGTATAAAGAAATACTGAGCACTTTACTTTTATTGCTTTGTAAAAAACTGTTTTTAAGTCAAAGGCAAAAGCAAGAGCTCTGATATTAAACCCCTTATTTTTTCCATCCTCCAGCAAAAAAAGAAAATCAAACAAAACCGTACAACACTCCTTTCAATGGGCTTCTGTAAGCACATGTGAAGCGTGTTGCACACTGGCGTACTTCTCTAAAATCTGTCTGAAAAGAGTGTACAAGAAACTAATTGCAAGACAAGCTGTGAAGGATGATCTCAGGCGCAGCTTTTAGCAGAGAACTGAAGAGCGAGTTCGGTGTGAATGAGATTTACTTTGGTTAAGGGACCAAAATTTTCCACTTATTTCAGTGTTTGTCAGTTTTTCTGTTCTTATTTATGGTAGCTACGGTTCGCTTGCCCAGTCTGCAGCTCGGTCAGACAGGGTCGAGCTGTCTGTGGTGCTGAACGAGGGTTTTTTTTGGTTTTTTTCCAGTCTGTTTTACACTGCTCTGTCTTGGCAGCAAGTAAAAAAAAAAACAAAACAAAAGGGCTCGACCTTGCAGCTGCGCGAACTAACACATGATGCAATTTGAATTTTTGCTGCCCTGAAATTATTTATAGATGCATTTGAGCTTGACTCCTATTTTCTATCTCTCAGGGATGAAGTGTGTCTGTCTGCCTATAAAAAAAACACAACGCAGCTATGCAGTCATATTTAAAGGCAACACTGTTATAGGCTGAGGAACCAGGGAGGAAAGGTTCTGGAGGTAAATCGCAGCGAAAAGAAAGAGGCACAGAGTCTGACTAATCACAGAGGACAGACCTGTGTTCCTCTGTCAAGAAAACAAGGATCCGTGACTCCCTGAAGGAACCTGCCCATGTGTTTTATTGGTCCTATTTGTTGCCTTACATCTCTGTCTTCCTCAGACGACTCTTGCTCATGCTTCCCGTTTTGCCATCGGCCTCCCAGCTTCTCTTTCTCTACCTCCATCCCCCTCCTTCACAACAATGCACCCACACAACACGATTTCTAACCCCACCTCGCCATCCGTCACTCCCGCTCTCATCCCGCATTTCTTCCTGAGTCTCTGCACACGCCGAGGAAGCTCATTATGAGATATTTCAGTGCCGAGCATCACCTGTGGGGCCTTTTCTATTCGACACCTGTGCCACCAACAAAAGCTTTGCAAGTCTTATTTCTCTCCTCCTTTCATTAGCAGGGGATGAATAACGGCAGAGTAGGCAGTAGAACTCGAGGCTTTGAATAAATCAAGGCTATAAACTGAGCCATATGGCAACACATTGCAGGGGAATCATTGGGATGAGAAAGTACTCCGGTGAAAATCAACAGGACCCAAAAACATAAGGAGAGAGTGAGTCTGGTGAGAAGGTAGGGAACAGGAGGATACCCTTATATTTCTGGAAGGAATATGAATGAACTAGTGGAGCACGAACAAAAACCTGCTGCCCCTGGTGAAGCCGCAACAAATCAGACAGTAATCTTTCTATCTTTTTTTGGCTCTCTGTTTCGAGCACCTGCCTTTTATTTCCTTTCTCAAACAGAAGAGGGAAAACGAGCTAATAGCCAGAAGCTCCTCAGGAAAGCTAACAGGCAACGGCTCTCAGGGGTCACCACAAGGGCAGAGAGATGTACAGATTTTGACACAAGAGACAAAACCCCCTCTTTGTATTAGCATGGGCAGAGTGTCTGAAGAGATGTACAGAAGGGCAGATTCCTGAAAACCAATTTCTTCTGCAAAACGCTGCTCTCGTCAGCCATAACCCTGAGCTATCGGTGTAATGACACTTCAATCACTCAGCTTTCAACAGCTCATTTTGACCGGGCTTTTCTTTCAAATGTGGCAATAAGGTCTATTGTCTGAACATATTACACGCCGTGTCCATCAGTGGAGACAGTTATAATAAAGATAAACCAACATTCAAATTGTGTGAATCGTAAATTCATGCATTCCCAGTAGCGTTTACATCCAGAGCACAAATTTGGTGCAGGCACCACAGACTGAAACCCGCTTAAAGTGACAGATGCTTTTGTTTGGAATTACGCCACCTGCGCCTAAAAACACGACCAAACGCACCAATTTGCATGTCAAACTCCTTTGCTTTTACATCAGATATTCTCCAGCAGTTACAGGAAAAACCCAGCAGCCATTGCACAGCTTTTCTTGGTTTCTGCTGCTGCAAATGACCTGTTTGGACACCTGCTGTGGTGCAGCACAGAGGCTATAATTGACAAAACAACAATTGATGTGAACCAGTTATCACCTTTAATATGTCTGGGCCCGCATACAGAGACTGAAAATAAATGGGTACAGCTTCTGTTTTTTTTCCCCCCATTCAGGTCACATGGCTCTTTACAAACATGCCATTTACTAGCTGTTGCAGTTGATATGATATCAGGAGATGATGTTTGAGAGAATACCTTCAGTCTAAGTCTATAATTTGAGAGTAACAATGTCATTTTAGGAACAACAAAAGCTTTTTACCTACAAGAACACTTTGAGAAACTGCAATATCAATATTGAGCAGAGATGTATGGTAAATTTGAAAATATTTTCATGATTACAGCGGCTTATTTTGAGCATATAGAGCGTAAAGTGACAAGTTGGAGCACTTCCCACCTTTTAATGAGCTCTAACATAATGTGACCTCTTTCACTTGTGTGTTAATATTAGGGTCTTTGAAAGGAGTCAAATTACAATCACTGAGCTTAAAATTCTGCTAAATGCGCCACTAAAAGCTAATTTAAGAGACTTTTAATTTTTCAAGAATAAGAGAATGAAGAATCACAGTTTCTCAAAGTGCAAACCACAGGCCAACGGAAGCTTCCTAAACATTTTGTGCAGTCCCTGAACACAACATGAAAGGCATGACAACTTGTAAAAATCACACCTCACAAGTGTCACAAGTATTATGTTCTGTCATCGCTGCTGGTGCTGTTAACTAAAGTCAGCAATTTCATTGACAACTTGACAGTTTAATGTTGAAGTGGGACGCAAAAGCCACTCTTGAAGAAAAGGATGTATGGTTTTAGGAAAAAAGGGAGGTTTCACGAAAAATGGATCAACTGCTACTTCAATGGACAAGCTAATGGGTTTCCTTGTGGTGCCCTCCGTTGTAGTCTGACTTCCTTAATTGGCACTAAAGGCATCATCGGTGCTGGATGAAGAATTAAAACATCACCAAAGTCAGCAGGCTTCAATCATGAATATCTGCACCAAAATTTACAGTAATCCATCCAAAGGTTACTGACAAATGTCGGTTTGGATCAAAGAGGTGGATGAAGAGACCAACAACGTCATTATTAGAGTAAATTGGTTTGAGCGCTAAAAAATTAGAATACGATCTGTACTCTAAATTAAATAAATTTCTAATTATTGGTTAAATTAGTGCCACAGTTTTCCATTCACCAGCATCTTGGGTTGGCTGCTCTGCCATGGCAGCGGCAGAGGCAGCACGGACCATAGCTCAAGGTCATTGTGATATTTAGGCCAAACTACAGGACAACATCTGAGATGCAAAGTTTGAATAATACTAAGACATAAACCTTTGGCATCACAACATTTTCTCAATGCCCAAAGTGTTTCTATGTTGAGAAACGTCAGTGATTTTCAATAAAAGAACACTTTGGAACAGAAAATTCCCTATAAGCTGTGTCATGCCGCTGTGTCAAAGGGAATAAACCTGTGATATTTAATTCATTCAGGCTCGCTAACCTAGAACACCCTGTCGCCATCAAGCTACAAAAAGCCTTTTTCTCCTCCTGATTACCTCAAAACTTTGGTGTCTCTTTTTTTAGTCACATCCCAGATGTGCAGCAGAGCCACCAGGAGATTAACTGCAATAAACTCCCTTCAGACGTATCAGGAAGGACCTTGAAGGAACAGGAAATGTGTTCCTTTCTTTTCCAAAAACAGAGAAAATTCCCCACGGACCAGAACTCGAGCTCCACAACTCATTTGTCACTTTTTTTCCTTCACGTGTTCCTTTTTAATTCTTTCTCTTCTCTTCGCAAATGCCAACTGTCTATTTGATGAGATAAACATTAAAATCAGAGACTGAGAAAGACAAAGAACGAGAGAGCGGGACGCAGAGGGAGCTGCCTATCGACTCCTTATGGAGCGAGAAACTCTGGCGCCTATCTCCCCGATGTCTTAATTAATTGAACAAAGTAACTAATCATGCAAATTGTTCCTCTGCTGGAGAGATGTAAGCAAAGAGAGAGAAAGTAGTTAAATGGCTGAATCAAGCAGGTGATGGATGCACAGAAGGGACAGGCGGGAACGAGGGAAATCTGTCTCCGAGCTCCTCGCTGAATTGTGAGACAATCTTGTGAGCGAGGCAGGAGGTCTGAGATAAAAGAATTGCCGCATCTAATACCAAAAGCTGTACATCACGACCTGCAGGCCTGGTGAGGCTGGTGTGGGCAACGTACAACTCCAGATATGCCTTTCATCCTCCCTCCTCTGATATGTTTCCAAAGACCGATAAGGACCGGAAGCCAGGTCGGGACCGGAAACTTAAATTGACAGATTTTCCCCCCAAATCTCGATCAATTAAAGATAAACATGCCATTCACAGTGGTCCTCACTGTGACAGGTTCGGATTTTCACAAAAGCCCTCCTGCTCCACGCCGAATCAGACATATTTCTCCTGTTACTCTTAGAAATCAGCCCCCCCCCCTTTTTTTTTTGTACCTGGTGATCTCCTCAAGGCGACATGGTTCCTTAAAACTGAAATGAAGCCCTTTTTCTGTTTTTCTGTTAACATTGGATGTTTCCAGCACGGACGGAAAAACAGCTTATTTACTGACACCTCTCGACAACAGGCCAGCGCCGCGGACGGCCGTCGTTAAATTACATGGAAATGAGTGCCGAAGAAACGGGGGGGTGGGGGGGGCATCTGCATATCAAAGGTGCAGTTCTTGGAACCTTTGAAGATCTCACATCAAACAGGGTGATTCAAGGTGAGATGAGGTGGCTCTCCACATTTTTTCCTGTTTGATTGATTAATTATAAAAAAAAATCAGTTAAAACAGATGAAATGTTGATGCCAACTGTTTTTTTTTTACCATTATACCTATTTTTTTCACAGCATTTAAACTCTCCGACAGAAAGAGAAAGTGTTCTAGCAGCAGCTCATCACCTCAATTAACTCAGTAGTGTAACCTCATCGTCAGATGCAAGATGGCAGCTTACTGATGACTTTGTGGCTTTTACATGAAATTGGATGTTCTGCAGGTAACACTTGAAAGGCTACGTCCTTTTCTGATCAAGCATTGCAAACAAGGTGGAGCCTGCGTCAGATGCACTTAAACCACACGTTTGAGCTATATATGGAGGCTGTGTGGTGCCACAATAAGCATTCCTGCAATGTTAAAGACTGCCTCTGCCTCTGATTGACATACCATAATATTCTCACCATCACCACTCTCACTCAAGAGTTAATCTGAATCTAAACCAAAAATAATTACTGCACTGGTGTGTTGGATAAAATAAACTGATGAATTCTTTATATTTTCTTATGAAATGGTTGAAATATTATTTCATCCACCACATAAATGGACAATATATCTGATGACAAAATTCCTCCAAACTTAAAGAAATCAGAAAAAACATGAAATTTTGAAAAACCTAAAACAAAATCTGTGCAAAATTCAAGTGGATTATATGAGAAAAGTTGTCGATTCATTTTAGATTTGTGTGTGACTCCATTAGGAAAACATTGTGATACTAATTTGTAAGTTGTTGAATTTTGCTGAGTTTGACTTATGAAGAGTTATGCTGTCCTTGTCAGGTCTCTGAGACATTTAACTGGCAATTTTTTTTACTATCTTCTAAGATTTTGCAGCCAAAGCAATTAAATAACTAATCAACTGATAGTAATAAGATTTTCTGTCATTTGAAGCCATTTTGGAGCTGTACAGACACCCTGATGTACAACACCCATTCCAGCATGTTAATACTGTGATATGAAAACCAAACTATTACTTTCTTAGATAATTCTGTGCATCATAATTTGCTCTCGACAACAAGTAAATGAGAATAAGTACACAGTTAAGATTCTAAGCTGATTGTTTCTGCCTTCTTATAAAACCTGCAGCTTTACAGCTTTCAAGGTGACACGAGCTTCAACACTCTGGTGCTTCTGTTCAGCTCCCGATATCCTTTTGATTTTGTTTCCTCAGAAAACAAGGCTGTTTTCAGCAGCTTCATTTCATTATTTGCTGAATCTAAGATTTACAATGGCTATTTCACAGTGGATTGCTTCACCAAACACAGAGAATATACAGTTGGCTGCACTGCAAAAGCACCCCAAATCAGCTTTAAACTCCCACTGCAAGTAGTATTTTCCTTATTAACAATCTGCGAGAAATATAAGCAGCAAATCCTCCTCTGACAACCCAGAACAAGCCTAATATTTGTTATTTCTGCTTGGTAACGGATTTATCACTCAACCGTGTTGTGGTTCAAAAATGTTGAACGAGTTCAATCATCAACTAATTAAATGATCGTTTCTGGGGGAAAAAAAAGTAAAAGACATACATCTTCAAATGACTTTGTTCGACTAACATTCCCAAAAGATATATAGAAACAGCTGAGTCAGTCGGATGTTCCCACTTTTTAAGACTGATCAGCGACTATTGTAGCATTTTTGTTTAGGATAATATTATAAATGAATAGTCAATGATCAAATCAGATGCAGCTTCAAAGTCTGTTTCAGTTTTACTTCTATAATGTAGGAAAATTCCAAACTCATCCTCTTCCTTTGACTGACAATCATGTCTGGTGCCTCATAGGTCACGTCTGCCTTCACTCTGTAACACGTAGCTCACCACACAGCCATTTTATCATACATGACTCCAGCGTCTCAGTGAGCATCCCTCCCTCACGAAACTGGAGCATCCCTCCCTCTGTAAACACTCGAGTGTGACTCCCAGTCCGCCGCTCCGCCTCGGCGCCTTTTCTGAGACCGTGTGGACCAAAGTCCGAGGGGATCAGCTCATAATCCCCGGCCCCCTTCAGGCACGGGCAGAACAGATAAAGGCATGGCATCGGTTTGAGATCACATCCCTCCGTGTGACCTGTAAAACCCAGTGAGCTGTCTTACGCGAGTCAACAATAATGTACTTCAAAAAAAAAAAGCAGAGGAATCGGGAGGAAACACGGTGAGGAGGCTCAGCGGTGAGGAGCGAGGCGTGAAAACAAACAGCTTAACAGTAACAAACACACGATAACAGGTTCTCCTTGAGAAACAATCATCATGATTATAAACGGCATCACTTAAACATAGACTTCCTATGAGTCGAGAAAAAGGGCCTCCTTTTGACTCTTAAGTGTCAAATCTACAATAGAAATCTTTGAGTTTTTCTGACGTTGATCATTCTGCTGTATAATCCCACTTTTACATTCATATTTCACCATAAAGAAAAAGAGAATTACTGATTGAAAGGAATTTCACATGCATACCGCTGGCCTACATGCATGAAAAACATGACAAAAATCTCTGCTCGCCTTGCACAAACCACGTTGCACACCCTCGCATAGGTGTGTGAGCGTGCGTGTGAGAGACGAGCGCCGTGACGGGAAGCGAGACGGACTGAGATGTTAGAATTTCTCTAATTATTTCAATGTGCTTTGCCATGACACTTGACAGGCGCTCATTTCATCCTTCTGCAGACTGGCACACTGCTGCAGTCATATTTGTCGACTGTGCACATTAGATCCAATATTCATGCACGCCATTCACCAAAGCATGTTGCTCTGAATATTCTGCTTTTTCACGCAAAAAGAAAAAAAAAAAGGAATCTGCCATTTTGCAACACTTCCCACCCCACCCCACCCCACCCCAAAAGCTTATTGCGCAGAGGGACGTGGATAATAAAGCGTCAATTACCTCTAAATGTTGGTGTTTTCTCTGTGCATCAGTGTGTGCATGTGTGGAGATGTGTGTGTGTGTGTGTGTGTGTGTCAATGCTTGTCTTTATTTCCACACTGATTGGCACCTCTTTTGGCACCGGTCCAAAGAGCCTTTGCTCCACAAAAGGCGAGTGGAGCTGCTGGTGGGAGAGACGAGGACTCTGGGGGAGCGACATCTTTTGACAACTCTGTCACATTATTTCATCATCGATGGAGGACTCTCATTAGGTCCTTTCTGACAGATAGAAATCCCATGTTTAAGACAAGAGAGTGCAGTGCGATGCGGTTGTTGGACAAGTTTAACAAAAATAAATAAATAAATAAATAGCAAAGTGTGAAGGCACAGCTGGCGAATTTTTTTAAAACTGTACCGACTGCATTTAAGGCGGCAACTTAAGTATCTGGAACGGATTATATTCTGTAATTGCTTGTGATTTATTCAGGAGAAGCAGAGCAGCAGAGGCAGGCTGCGTTGCGCATGATTTGTATTCCTTTCCATGGACATCCAAACTGAAAATGTTGGAGCAAAATGGAGCTAAGCTTTAAAAAAAAAAAAAAAAAAAAGAGGTCTCGTCTGTAAGGTTGAAAAAAAAAAAACAAAAAAAACACACAAACACGTCCTCTTCACACTCGCACACAACCACAACTGCCCTTGACACATGGCTTCAGATACATGGGGGACATCTGACAGAAGATGTAACAGCCTGCCTCTTGTGCCCCCCCCCACCTCCAAGCCCGCCCGCCCGCCCCTCCAATCCCTCCTCCTCCTCCTCCTTCCACCATCAGCAGCAGCACAGCGCACACAAACTAACATCTGCAGCACAGAAAGCCACATTCATTTGTCATGTGCTGCAGCCTTCAACGGCGACGGGAATCGCAACTGACACGCAGAGAGTTCGGGCCATGATACCTGCTTACAAAAGCTGTCAAATGAGTGTTCGACTTCGATAAGTTTCTTTGTATGATCAGTTCATTAACATATGTGAGGCTTCAAAGTCTTCCTTTGCCTGAAGAAGGACATACTGTACACACACACACACACACTCACACATGCACAGTAGTGTGTGTGTGTGTCCCCGGTGGTGCAGAGGGCTGGAATCCCATTTGATGTCCGAAGATTCCTGAGCTGCAAAACCTTAAATATTTATAGGTTTCAACTCAAATACTCGCACTGATGCTCAAAGCCGCAGGAAAAGAGGCCGAGAGCTTCTCTCTTCCTAATTAAATTAATCACAAAAGACAACAGCATAAACATGCTCACAGGCAACACAGTTCACCTTTTAAAGAACAAAGCAGAAAAGCTAAATTTCCCCACTGGGGAAAAACTGAGCAGGGATTTTTGGGTTTAACACAGCACATTCAGGAGAGCGTAAGAGATATCTTTACCAAATTATAACTTTCTAATTCATAAATAATCACTATTTGCAAAAGCTTTTCATGTGTAAAATTTTCATGGTGTCTTTAGTCGCTGAGCACATTTCAAAATAAGAGCCGCTGGTGCTTAGAATTAAATAATAAAGTGCAGGAGTCTTGAAACTAACAAAAAAAATATGTTACATATACCCAAACCTCTACACATTATTTATTTATAAGTATACATTATATATATCACGTCACTTGTGCATCCATCATTGTAGCCTGGCTGCATTATGCTGCTGAAAACACACATTAACCCACAGCAAAAAAGAGGCACGAGGAGAGAAAATTCAACCATTCAGTTGCAGCAGTTTTCACCATTTTTTAGTGGCAATCTCTTCCAGCCACAAGTGCCCGACAATGCTGGTACTTGAGCACACTGAGCCTCTGAATTTGCAGTAAAGTGAACTCCCATTATTGCAGAAATGCCTGATGAAGTTGAGGTGAGCGAGTAAGTAGAGGTCACATTCTTAAACGGTTCATATCTGGTGCATTTTGGCACATTATGAGCAGCTAACAGAGGTGCTTAATGTGAGCTAGCTGTTTAATTAAGGGTATTTATTTCCCCTGGATCTAGTGAGGCAAAAGTGCACTGAATGGCATTATACACTTTTGTAGTTTAGTCATTTTAGAGACATATCAGCGCACTCTAGTCCTGGTAATAACGCATTTTAACATCAACAGGTTTACTGTCAATTATCCATTAAACTAAACAGCATCACACAGAAACGCAGCATCCCGTGCACATTTCAAGCATCAGCGAGTTCGTCCCCTTTCTCAAACATGCAGCAGGGGCTCGGACCTGCAGGCTCGTGCTGTTTTTCCCGTCTCAACACCCTGACAGACAAAGTCCTGAAGAGCCACTTAAACCAGCTCAACATCTTCACCAATTTCAGCCCACGCGCAGGTTCATTGTTTCTTATTCACCATCTCCCTGCTCTTTGGCAAAGGAGCTCTTGGATTTCTTCACCCGCTCTGACTCCTGACAGTGACTCCTCTGTGCATGTCCAAATTTGGGTTCCTCCCACACTGTCTATATAGCTGTACATCCAGAAAGTTATGCAGTGCATCTATTTGTAACCTGTGCAGCACACGATATAATATAGATTTTAATATCAACTGATGAGAAAAAGAAAATCAGATAACACTCGAGAGCCTGTATCACATTCTGCAGATATAACACAGAATGAAGGAAAGTCCTGATTACACCTGACTGTAAAATTTACGAAAGCAACATGCTAACTAAGAGTTAGTGAACCATAAACAGCTTTAAATATCACAGCGTGTACTAACCAGCGGCTCAAACAGGCGTGCATTTAATGAGACTCTATGAAGCCCTCCCTATTATACATTCACAAGGGTGCATCCGACAATTATTTTCATTTTTTGGAATCATTTGTCTGATTATTTACTCAATTTGCTAATTAATCACATTATCAGCAGCCCAATAAAATGCAGGGAAATACTGAACAAATTAACAAAGATATTGGTCTGACACAAAATCCACAACTCGAAGACAGCTTACAATCACTTTAAACAAACAAACAAGCAAAAGTAGCAAATCCTCACAAACAAAAACCTTAAATGATCGACATGTTTGTTGCCTGAACAACTCACTGATTATGTAAATAGCTGAATTTACACTTCAGACTGTGCATCAGCAAATCCCGCTTCCTCTCCACCATATGAGAGGAGTAAAGAATAGAGCTCAAACTATACATTCACCATAAATCATATGTGAGTGTATGTGTGCAGCACCAGCAGAGCAGCTTTTACACGGAAAAGCACTTTGGGTGCACAACTCTCTGTAGAAGTCATTTGTTTTCCTAAATAGCAACTTCCTCAATCGTGATTGGTCGCCACATTTTATGAAAATGTGTGATCACTTCAGCAAAATGAATATATTACAACAGACAACAAAGCAGATGCTCACTCCTAGCTTGATGCAAACAGTAATCAGTCAGCACGCTGCAGGTGACTTGACTTGCATTAGTCTAGAAAGTTTAGCGTTTAAACATGAAAAATACACAACAATAGACACAGCAGCGTTCACGCGGCCCCGCAGTCAGCGGTGGTTTTACATGTAACTTTGGCCCATTTAAAATGCGGCTCTGTAAAACCAGCCTGCATGCAAATTATACTGACTTCGACATGCATGCACACGGCTTAAAGCGGATCCGGATGCATCGACATTTGCAACCCGTATCGAGCCGACATCAGCGTAAAGCTTCCGTCCTCGGTTCATGACGCCGAGTGAACTTACATCGATGGTTGCGACGCTTCCCCTTGTACATGGTCATAATGTACGGGTCCAGCTTTGCGCTCTTTCAGATCCGCTTTCAGGTGAGCTTCAGGAGGGACGCGGAGCGGCGGAAATTCGTGTTGCTGCGTTTACTTTCTGACTAGATACAAATTAGCCCTTCAGACTGAGGCGCTGCTTAAGCGAGGATCATACCATGCTTAGAGACTGGAGAGGGGGGGACGAGTACAGTGCGCCTCGTACACACACTCACACACACACAAATCAGCGAAGTGAGAGTCACAAATCAACAACAATATGAAAGAAAAACGAGACACTTAGAGAAATAAATATCCACGACTCCATAAAACAACGGTAGAGTATTCTGTCGCGATTTACTTTACCCTCATTTTACGACACTTGGGGAAAAAATCGTTTCGTCCGGATGAACAAACATGCTCTTAAACACACCTGAGAGATTTATGTTTTTTTTTAACTAATTGCATGAGTAATTTAATTAGCTACTTATTGCGACACATGTCACAAAGCTAACAACGTCTATAAATATGTATATAGCAATTACTGCTTGATTATAAAGAGCTCATTTTATGATGAATTTAGGAAGAATACCAAACTAATTTATAGGTAAATAGTCCGATACTGGTGAAAGTAGTGTTGAGTTTGATGTCCTCAATCTTGTCACATCTCTTTTGTATGGATGCATATGATCTGTTGTTTGTTTTTCT
>JAQNCA010000015.1:4567905-4579408 GCA_029783725.1 Acanthurus tractus
TAATAAAGAGCAACAACACATTAGCCGCCATGACTCAAAGAGAACTTATCCCCGTTGATGTTTTTTTGCCTTAACCAGTAGTTAGAGATACACAGAAAGCTTCATTAACCGTTGCTGTTATATTTTCCACCTGTATTACATCAGAAAAAGCAGCTTTTAGCGTGAAATGATTTATGCACATATCCAAACAGACATGACCGAATAAACCGGACACATCATCTTAAAAATTTAAAAGCAAATGAAGAAACCACTTAGGTTTCTATCCGGCAACTGGCCACATGAATTTTTAGAGGCAGCTGGGGACAGTCGGGACAGATTATCAGTGTGACGTTTAAGGTTGATAAATGTCGTCTAGGAAAAAAAACAAATAACCTGTTTCGTTGATGCAGAGGAGACACAATGACTTTTTAGTTAAATCTGTATTTTCTTCCTTTTTAAGTGTTAAATTCTAATCCTGTGTACAAATAAACTGAATAATGGAGTAGAGGAGTGTATGAGCAGTTACACTGATCATCACCAAGTAGGAAGACAAGAGCTTGGAAATGCATCCTGGTTAAATACCTAAGGAGACACCATCTTTGCATCAAACCATGACTGAAACAACACTCTTGAGCAGACTGGACAGACTCCATTAACGTCATCACTTCAAAATGCTAATGAAGTGTATCTACATTCACAAAATAATCTTTTCCCCTTCCAGTTTATCGTCGCCCTCCATAATGCACTGCTGCCTTTGATCATCTCGTGTTAATATTTTTTTAAAATTCTACAAAAGCAGCAAACTCGTCGGCTCTAAGTCTTCCACGCTGAAACACCAAACAGGTTGAACTCTGCCTCGTCTTCATCCCGGGTCCCCCTTGTAGAATCTGAGTCTGTGTTCCCTTTAGGGATGTTATTATCGTCTCTGCTTAATCTCTGCTGGGTTAGATTAATGCATCACCGTGGAGACTGATGGAGTCAGTGCCTTAATGCCAAATATCAACCGTGCACATATAGATCCCACATTCACAAAATAATCCATTCCTGTTCTGCTCTTAACTTCCATCTTGCACTGCTCCCTTTGATCATCTCCTGTTGATATTTTTAACTGTGTAGCATACTAACAACCCGTGATATTTGCTCTTTTTTGCACTCTGCACCACACGGCCTGCAGTTAAAATACCAAACACACACTGCAAAGACTTCAGTCAAAAGATGTTTTGCCTGCGTGCGGTGTTATCAGTGTGTAAAGTGACGTTTTGAAGCAGTCGTGTCAAAGAACGAGCTCCACTGTATCTGTGCAATTCAGCCCTATGGAGGCATCAAAAAGACGTTTCAACAAGAAGATGCCCAAGACGATTCCCTTCACAGACAAAAAAAAAATTCAGATTGAGCAAAATAAATGTAAATTAAACACATTTCATTGCCATTTTCACAACAAACAACCAATTGCAAAGAGCACACACAATGGGAAATCGATGCTTGCGCAGCATATTGTTGCTGCATCCCATGCAGCTTTACACTCTCTGACGCTGGTGGAACAGTGTGTCATAAAAACTTTGACATAGTTTTTTGCAAGTTATCGCCTGGTAAATGTTTAAATCAAACCGTGCTTACATTCACTGGCGGATCAGTTAACACATTCAGCAGATTTTTTTTTTTTTTTTTTTCCCCAAAACAGCGTGACAACAAACCCAGACAGTTCAGCATTTAGGAGCCGAGGGAAGTTCTGAACTAAAAGTCTGAGAGATGCTCGAGGCATTTTGTGTCCCTGAGAGAGACAATCCATTTCTCCAGCAAAAGAACTGACAAGAACTAACAATACATTCTGCATTTCAAGGGGGGAAAGTTTTTGCAAAGTGCAGAAGAATGTGTCTTATTGGCTCTTCATGAGTTCCTTAATGGCATGTCCAATGCTAGAGAAGCAGAAAAAGAGAGAGCAAAGACTCACCAAGAGGCTGTCCAGCAATGATTCGGGCGTTTTCTCCCGCCACGGCTGCGCGGGCGTTCCTCTCGTTCAAATACTGTACGAAGGCGTAACCCTTGTGCACAGAGCAACCCACTATCTTGCCGTACTTGGCGAAGATAACTTCTATGTCGGTCTTCTTGACGATTGCTGTGTTGAGGTTGCCAATAAAGACTCTGGAGTTGAGGGAGCGTGGGTCATTCTTGTTGGTCACGTTGCTGGTCTGGGTTTTACCAGTCATTCTCCTCCAGTTGCCCTCCTGGGACACAGACAAGAGGGGGGGAGGGGAGGACACGGCTTAGGGGTTTTTGGAAACTCCAGCTATCTCTGCTGAAACACAAAGAATCCTCAAGCTACAGTATTAATTAAGTGCAAAATCTATAGATATAACATTAAATTGTCAATTTATTTATGACACATTATTATGAAATGTGAATTTAATCATCTCTTTTGATTGTAATTTGATTTTGACTTTGATTTCACCACTTAATGATGAGTTTTTACTTTAAATCTTAATTTTAACTCACTTTAAGCTATTAAGATAGAAGCATAGAGATACGTACAATGTGCAAAAAGCAATGACAGCAATTCTCTCCACATTTAGCATGTTAGCTCCTGTTAGCCAGAGCAAGAACAAGCTAACTGGAGGCATTATAACATAAAAAAACTGACTCCAAAAGGGATTTTTTAAAAAAGAAATTAAATATTTAGGCCAAATAAAAATTTGTTTTTATAAATAAAAGAATGATGATATAATAAAAATTCATAATTCATTTCATAATAATGAGTTAGGCTGTGATCATTTATTAAATCACTTAGGCTTGATTATATTCCATTTATAGTTTATGATGTCTTATTTATTTTCTTATTTATGTTACATTAAACACATTCTGACTCCACAAAGCACAAATTTTTATATTTCAGTATAAAATCAACAAGTAAAATTAATTTTGTTGTTGCTGCAGATGAAGGTTTACCTTGTTTAATTCATGTTTAAGGTCATTAGCTGGTCAACTGTACAGCCTGTGGCACCGTTTCTTTTTTTTTGTTTTGTTTTTTTGCGTAGCTGAGTGGGAGCATTAGAGGGAGCAGCAATATGTTAATGCAGCAGTTTCTTCTGCTTTGTCAGAAACAAAATACAGTAGCTGCCAGTGTGAAAGCTTTGCTATCTCAATACCCATATTGTTGCATCCCTAATGCTTTGTGTCCCGTTTCACTGATCACAGACTGCGTAGGCTGTAATTCATGTTACAGTTTTATTTAGACTTCTTTTTTTTTTGTACTGTCAAGTTATCAGCGCACATTAGCCTCAGCTTTTGTAGACCTCCCATGCAATTATTTCCAAGTGACCTTTTCATGACCTGCATGTTAGTTTTTTGGGGGGGTTTTGTTTTTTTTTAATGAAAGATGACTCGCTGCATGATCAGGGGACTTGTATCTCCCAAGGAAAGGATGCACTATTGAGCAATTCAGGATCTACATTTAATTACAGTCCGCGCAAAAAAAAAAAAAAGATGTACACACGGTATGAAGATAGGTCCGACATATTTCTCTTTGCTTTTCCCATTGATTTTCTTTGCCAGCCTCACACATCATTTTATTTTTATAGCTGTAGGAATCCACGTTTTTATTGCTGTTTATATTCCAAAATGGATTACACTGAGTACATAAACTACTGTGAAATATTGTGAAGAAAACAGTGAATATTGAATATTTGCCTCCTCTGAGTCACTGTCCCTGACACGCCGTGATAACAACTATTCAGCTTTGAGACGAAGAACCTGAATAATGGCTACAATCCTCGGTAAATAGGATTAGTAACCAAGGTAACACTGATTTGGCTGGAATATTGTGTGGATACAAACATACGAACACATTTTGCCACCTTTTTTTTTTTTCTTTATTAAACTTCATTTTCCATCACAAGAGGCTTTGGATTACAGCTCACCCTCTTTGATTTGACCTCGAGTGGCCTCAGCATTCACATTTTACATGATGTAGCTTAACTCCATAATGGGTTTGTTTAGCTAATTAAAAACGTGGCATGTGATTAAGTTGAAAATGCAGCGATATGCAGGATGCAATGCACAAATTGAGTGATGGTTGAATTCCACGGCAAGGTCGGTTGTTTTGTGCCTACAGTAGATGAAGGAGAGAAAGTGTCCAGTCATCCAGGAAATATGAGAGCAGCCATGTGATTTACAGAGGAGAGATTCACTGTCAGGCATCCATTACACCTGAGACTGAGATCATGCTAGACGTTCAGCTGCTCATTCATGGATAAACACATATTATTTCACTTGGCAGCACATGTTTTTAGCATTACATCACCTACAGTAAAATGCTGTTGGCTCTCCCACCCAGTATGAGTGTGTGTGTGTGTTTGTGTGTGTGTGTGTGTGTGTGTGTGGCTCCTATGGGCTCGCTGTTTACAGTGCTGCATTGCCGTGTGTTGTTTCTGCTTGTGTTGGTATGTGTGTGTGTGTGTGTGTGTGTGGGAATAAACTGCTGCTCGCCATCCCTCAAGTGGCCTTGACATTTTATCAGCAGCAGACACTGAAAATTAATGTGGTTCACACACACACATTCACACATACATGTGCTAACTCAGATGAGCTCCACATGACCAGCTAACGATAGTTTAAACCCACAATCTGACACCCAGCCCATATTGATGTTGGTGAACACGTCATGGGGAACATGACAAATCAGCGGTGAAGCGTTAGATTTCCTCTCTTGTGAGATAAATCAGGAGAGGGAAACGGTCACGGAGCCCTTTACTGCTCCTTGCTGTTATATTTCATGTTGTCTTCCCCGTTGTTTTTTTTCCGGAGCAGGACACTAATTTATTCCATCAGTGGTTTTTCTTGCTGACCTTGCTGGCCGTTTTGTTTACTTACATCCTCCATCAAGCTCCTCATCCAAAGAGGTGATAGCATCATGGGTAGGAACATCGAAAAACCACGCAAGAAGTGATAGACACCGGGAGCGTAATTGGCAAAATAATTGTTCCGAGGACTTGACATTTGTTATCAAAAAAAAGCACAAAGAAGAGCTTCAGCCCAGAAAGGCAGTGTGCAAGCTGCTTTTAGTGAAAAAAAATGATGACCTGGTGTTCAAAAACACGCTTTTAAAAAATGATTACAGCTTCTACAGTACTGCTTTTTATTTTTATTTATTTTTTTGTCGCTAAAGGGCTGAAGACAGATGAGTTTTCATTTTCTGGTCGTGTCAAAGCAGGTGTCATATTTTTGAAAAAAGGTGAGTGTTTTAGTTTGGGAAAGAAACACTGCTCTTCTGGCATTGCAGCAAATCCTGGCGCGCTTTGCCTCTAATGTGGTATCACAATTTCACGCCGATGATGATAAACAAGGATAAGGTCAGTGGGAACAAAAGCACCAAGGTCGTGCGTTTTCCACATTACTGCCGTGTTGGGAAAAGTGGAAGAGTGACAAAGAATAAAACAAGATTTTGTACAAAAGTGGCCACATTGCTGGGTTGTGCCCTGCTCTTAAATGCATTGTGCCTTGGTAGACAGGCTCTTAAAAGGTTGTTGTTTGGCTCTGGCCACCTGCCTGATTTATAGACATTTTTCATGGAGGGAGGGAACTCATTGAATTGATTCCCTTTGTAATTTCCTACCACTCCACCACTGTACATTTCTCTCCGCCATGCCTCAGCCACTCTGCTCTGATTGTTGCCAAGGCAGCTTGACGGGCTGAGAAAAGGCTGGAGAAGCTGCTCAGTGAAACAGAACAGAGAAAGGTAGCCTGATACACCTTTTTCCATTGGTGTTGCTGCCATGTACTGCAGAGGTGGAATAATTGCTTCGTGGATTCCTTCCATTTATATCTTGTCTTAAAATGTGTCTCTCTGCCTGTGAAAGCAACGGCAACAACCGAGAAATAAATTCCCTCTATTTGTAAATCAATGCTTCTATTTGTATCGTAGGCTGCAGAGCGTTTCTGTGATGCAACCAGCCATAAATCTGTGCACTTTTGTCAAATGTGGTCGGAGGAAGAACCTATTCTGCCCCACAAAGACAGAGTGCATGACATTTTGCATGATTTGAAGGTAAAAAAGCATTGGCGGAATTTTAATGTGAGCAGAAATATGGCTTTAAAACATTTCAAAGCCATTTATGACAATACTTTTCTACCTGCCCACTGCAATGTGTTTTAGTCAGAGATAGAGCTAATTTCACTGCCATCTTCCTATTATTTTCTGCCTCAGCTTTGTGGGTATAGGCACACAGTGTTGACTAAGTAGACACAGCAAATATGATCTGTACGAGGAAGTGAAACAACTTTAATTTTGCCTGCTAAGGGTGCTTGTAGTGCTGTTAAAGCAAAAATTAACTGCTGTGAATGGGACATTTATAAAACTTCACAATTTATGGCTATTTCAAGTCTTAACTGAGGTTTTATTTTTGTCTGATTAATGGGTTTCTTAAAGAGACTGACAGGAGAATCTACCTTTTTAAGTTATAATGTTGAAAGGACACATTAAAGCTTGTGTGCTTTTGTCTATTAAAAACATGAAACTCATGCTGTTTTAGTGTTTCAGAAGTCTTGGATAATCACCTTTCATGCTTGTTTTATAAGATTATTGAATCATATATCAATATGCAGCGTGTGTAGACCTGTTTTTGTTTTTATTATTTAGGGAGGATGGGTAGTTATTACGAAGTCAGCAGGGGAGGAGAGAGAACACAACACAACGAGACGACAATGAAAGCTTTTCTCCTACATGCTTGTTTTATCTCTTTCATTGAGTATTTTTTGTGGTTTTTTTTGTTATTTCCTTTTTGATGGTGTTTATTAATACACTTTGAAATGACAACATGTAATATGAAAGGGATAACTTGGAGGCGTTTGAACATAAAAGCTCAGATAAGTCCACAGCATGCTGTGTAATCAGTCAACATTATTATTACAATGTTAGCGATTTTTAGCTAATATGTCGAAGATTTAGCAGCTAAAAAGACCACATGAGGGTTGCCAGGTAGCAGGAAACACCTTAAATAAATGCTAACATCTCTCCACATCTGCTATATATATAGATAGACAATTTTAAGCTAGATAACATTAACACTTACAAGTATAAAATTATAATATAGCAGAGAAAGCAGTCTGTTTTTATTTGGCCTTGTTTACATTAATGACAAATCTATGATTAATTATAACAATTCAGTTTAGTAGCCCATAAAAATTTCTAAACTGTGAAAAACACATTTAAAATGGTAAAAGTCAGAAACTTTAAGAGTTCCACGCTTTAGTTACTCACTCTTCCCCTCCATTGCATTTTCTGGGCCCAGACAGTGTTGAGCATCCAAAGTTTTCCTTCTTTACTTACTTGGCTTGCTGACTGTATATTTACAGTCTTAAGGGAAAGACATAGCCAGATGTACCTCATGCATTTTATTGAACTCCAATATCGCAGCCTTTCTCAGCAGGACCTGCTCCTCTTACCTTCAGCTTACCTTGTTTTTCTACAAAAAAAAAAAAAGTAGCTGCACACTCTGCAGCTCCAACTTTTTTTTTTTTTTTTTTTTCGTCCTTCCAAACTCTGCTCTCAGAAAATTCATTAACTATTGCAGAGCCCGGAGCAATGATGCAATTAGCTAAGATGCAAATGGAGCCATTTCTCAGTTGGTCCTCATTCACCTGCAGAAGGAAAATTGGTAAAATGAGGTGGGAGAGGCTCCTGTGCGCCCGGGCGCCGCAGTCATGGAATGATACACGAGTGGAATTTGTTATTGTCCGGGGGGAGTCCGCTGTTTGTCATGGACAGGTAGACACTTCAGCTGCAGTGACAAGATTTCATTCCTTCCTATGGTCACATACAGCCGCACAGAGTCGTGAACTAATCTGGTCAAACACAGCGAGCTGTCGAGGGCAGAATGGATCAATCTCTGTCTGCTCTTAATCCAATTTGATTGGTAAGGATAGCGCCGGGTTGTTTTGTGACACAAACCCCACTCTGCATGATTGTTTTGAAAGCTTCCTCTCCACTATGGAACATAGCTCCAAAGGACATTTTAAAAGCTTCGTCTTCACAGTGCGGCGAGATATTTCCCTCCTCTTCAAAAAAATGTGCAAGCAGACAAACAGCATCTGTTTCCACGAACACAATCAGGTTGTTTATTAGCACATCAGGCATATGGCTTTTTAGGATAAAATCAACAGAAAGACTCTTGGGCATTGGTGGAAAAGTGTTGCAGTCCTTCAGTTTAGTGCATGTGGTAAAACAACAGATTAAACATATTTCAGTCAGGCTGCACTTAGTCAAAACTGCTTCACATACTGTTGGTTACTATAGCAATGCATCCTGTTTTATGCACATTAGATGTTTTGAATGCAAATGATTATCTCCGAGTGGCGCTGGAGTATAAATAAGGCATAACAAAATGGAAATGGGAAAAGTAATCGTGCAAAGTGTACTTAAGTACACTCTCCTGGGAATAAAATGTAAATAAACTTTAAACTTTTCACCCCTGCGTGTTCTCCATGCTAACCGAATTCATTCTCAAACTCAATTTTCTTTAATCCTTTATGCCTATTGCATTCACTTTAACGTCCCATTTTAAAACAGCTGCAATACAGTTGACTGCTAATTGATGAGCCACAGGCGTGACTTCTCCCAAAGACTGGCACAATTTTCATTTACTGTATCACACCACTTTATATTATATTCTGATATAGGATACTGTCATTTAGGGCAGTGAATGCCACAAAAATAACCACTGAAGTAAGTAAAACTCTTACTGCAATAACTTTAACTGCAGTTAAACTAATTGTTAGTTTGACAAGATAACAATGTTGGACAAACGGTCATAAAGCTCTGCAGAGCTGAGGGGAGATGCAAAGGGAGGATTTCTGTGAATCATCACAACAAGAAGTATCAAACCACATTCGAGTCGTCGAGCTGTTGTTGATGGAAGGATGTGGATTATAGTCAAGTTAAATCAAAGAATACTGAAAATGTTTCAGAAACAACAGATCAAACTCCCTCTGTGTTTTGAACTTCTTCCCACTCTTTAGGAAAGAGCGGATTTTAATTACAGTTTGGATTTGTCACTTTGGGCACAATGTGGAAACACAACACAAGCTTTTAATTAAAAGTTAAAAGCACAATTAGACAGGTGGGATACTGCTCCAACTATTAATCTGCTGCCTATTACTCATTCTGGAAATGAATACCCTTTCTGGTGCAGTTAAGGTAAATAACTACAAAACATTAAAATCTACATGGAGAAACTAATCAAAAATGTAAAACTGACATAATGAAACTCAAAAAGTTTAAACATGCTGAAACATTATGGAGGTGAGCTTTGATGTGTTGGGTCTAATGTATCCGGCCGTTGACCGCTCTGCTCTTCTAATTAAATCTGGATGTGTCATCATTAGCTCTCCAAGTTGCAGCTGCAGCTGGGACAAATTTTTAATGGGGGCAAATTAGCATTTGTTCACATCAACTCTGCAGGAGAGGTAAAACAAAGTCTCTGCTCTTTATTAGGAGCGTTAATCTATTTGTTTTAAAGAGCGCTGAAAGCACAAACTGCAGTCGAGGCTTCGGTATCTACGAGAGTCTTGCAGCCGAACAGCAGCGTGTTTTGTCAGAGCAGGGGACATTTCATTTAATCTTGTTCTCAGCTCTCCACAATTAACAGTTTGCAGAAGGATATTTCTTATTTATGGGTGCCCCCGTGAGCCGCACTTCGCTCAATAGCCTGTATTGTAATAGGATGACAGGCAATTTTTTTTTTGGTTTCAAAGACTTGGCAGCTGCTCAGTGGAATTTAAATGACCTTAAAATTCACAGGTTTCGTTTATGGAATTATTATGCAGAGAAAGCAGGAATATTATCTGTGTAATGTAATCAAAATAAGCTAATTTTTCAAATTATACAAGCTCTGCTCGTTCTCTCCGTTGTGCATATGAATGCAGAGGAATGTGTTCGGTTTTTTTGAGTCAAATTCCAAGAGGTTATAGGCGAAGTATATTTGGCATCGCCTCTTCTCTGGTGGTGTTGTACGGAGGGGCTGGTCGGCCATCTGTAGCCGCCGTGACCTCTGTGTCAGCCGCAGCCTCGTCCGGCAGCAGCTGCCCTTGCCTGTAGCACCCCGCCTGGCGCCGAAACATTTCACAAGAAGACGCTCGGCCGTCAGCTCCTCGGGGTTTGTGTGCATATTTCTGCTGGTGGCCTCAGACGCGCAGAGAGGCAAAGTCCTGCTCTCAGTCTGCTGTCAAGTGCAGCTGGCCCGACCACACACTCACACCACGAGCTGCACCATCCATCAAGTCACCGGAAATTCATTAATTTCATGTTGAGGTGAGCAGCCAGGGAAACTCTGCCTACACGCGCACAGTTGGCCAAGAAAATTTGGCCATGCTTCTCCTTTATGTGGCCATCAGGCTTCAACGCAGAACAGGTTTTCCCCGCTTTAACGTCTCCAATGTCACTTTCATTTTTTATTCATAATCATTTCGCCTGCCAAGTCCAAAATAGATGAGTTGTTTATTCTGGCTATTCATCGCCACCCCCCCACCCGCCCCCCCAACATGAAAGGAATGAACATCTCCGAGCCGTCGGTCCTGAGGGCCAAAGGTTCGTGCTTTCATGCATTCAGGGTTTCCTGAAGCACTTGTTGGTCAAAAAAAAGAGCCTCTTAAAAACTACAAGAGTTCACTTGAAGTGGAAAAGCATCCACGCAGTTGTCTTTCCCTCCAAGAGACGGAGATGCTAATCGTGAAAAACAGCGCTGACAGTTGCGTGTGAGAGCAGCTGTAGGAAACATAATCCGAAGACATGGGCCTGAAACACCCCTCAGATGGACTTTGATGATACAAATCTCCATCATGTTATGTTTGTGCCTGTGACTGCTCCTTCCTCTTATTGCCGAGCTAAATGTTCAAAGGTAGCCGAAACTTTGTGTAACGCATTGACAGGGAGGGTAAAAAAAAACCCCTCGCACGGCAAACTTCAAAGAATCCCCCAACACTTCAAAAGCTTCTTCATGCTTCGGTGACTAATCTTCAAAGTCATGCCAAGGATTGAACTGATAGCGCCGCTGTGTATAGCAGGTACAAACATCCTTGTCAGCGCCACTGAGGTGTGAGGTGTAGAGAGAAAGCAAGAGGAGATAAAAACAAAAGCTAATTGAGACAAAGTCTGTCCCTTGCCTGCGTGAAATACAAAACCCCTGTCTGAAGAGATTTGGTAATTACAGCTGCCACCAGTCAAATGAACACGTCAGTAGAGGTTGAAGCCTGACTTTAAGGTTAATTTGGAGAATTATTGGTGATCCTGAAGGTTTATTCTAGTCACTGCAGAGCTCGTAGTAGATTAAGTTTTCCTCTTTGCTTCCTCGTTCGTCACAGTAATCTCAAGAAATTATTTTGGAGGAGAAAAAAAGGTCTTGGATGTTTCGCTTTAAAAGAAATAATAAGTTCTGGACTTTCAGCTGTTTTTTTTCTTTTTGTACCCATTCAATCCCCACAAATTGATATTTGCTGGGAGTTTTTTTTACCTAAAAAGTCTGAACTCACTCATCAC
>JAQNCA010000015.1:4579508-4595675 GCA_029783725.1 Acanthurus tractus
TAATTTCACAGGTTGGTGCATCCAAATAAATGTGTCCACCATTTTACAGCTGCTTCTTTTTAAATGTATAAACTTGTGGCAAAAGTCTTCATGGGTCCTTATGCATAACATGAGGTGTAATAACACTGTTTGGCCACTATGTTAAATTGATTTCAGGGTCTGGGGCACTTCCTTTGGGCTTAAAAATACACTGAATAGCTATTGTTGAAAAATACTGCACTTGCATGGCATCATAAAAGGATTTAAGATAAAAAAAAATTCAAATCTTATATATTTAATGCAATTCGAAGCTCTCCGAGCAGTGAGGTTTTAGTAAAGTGCCTTCACATCAGAGCCGCATGCACTCAGAAACTGTAACATTAATGTTCTTTCCCTTTGGCCTTAAAGGTTAATGCAACTTTCATCACAGGTGCCATCATCTCTTCTGTTCATCTCTTTCAAACAGATTCAAGTAAATTTGAGCCTTTTTGCTGAAACATACGGAGCACAGGCTGATAATAACCTTCAGAAAGCCAAAAAACCAAATATTCTGTGCAAGTTTGTATTTCAAGTGTTGGTTTTTCTATAAAATATTAATAATAAATGCACTTGCTCTCAACACACCTGAGTTTTATAGATTTGAGAAACACACAGGCAGATGTGAAATCACATTTTTTTTGCAAGCACGAATGAGGTGAAAACAAAAGCGGAGCTCTCTAGGTGTTCGAGTCAATACATTTTTTCTCACTTTAAAATGTGCATATCAGAGTGGCCTCTTGTAGTGAAGGGCCTCTTGTGTTGAAGGGCACAGTTCCCAAAAATCAAAGAAAACTTAGCAGGCCCTGCATTTAAGGGCCGACTCTCAATAACCCACAAGTCCCAGAAGAGCCACCGATGCTGCTGCCACTGAAAATATGACACATCTCTGATTCTCACCAAAACACGTTGTGAATTTTAAATCCAAAGCAAGCAAAAAAATAAATAATGTGTCTTAAAAGGGGGGAAATTAAATGTTCTGCAGCTTTATTTAATTGTCTGGCTGCATGTGGTGCCATTAAAAAAGGCTCCCACCCTCTCTGTCTGTAAATAGACATCTCGTCACGCCCCCTCATTTCATCCCCCTTTAATTGTACAGTGTTTTTTTTTTTTTGTTTTTTTTTGTGCAGAATAACAGTAAATTGCAATTAAAACAATCTCAATATTTGCTGCCAGCCATACTCTTTTAAGAGTTCACTTGATGTCTAAATAATTGAGAAATCAAGAACTGCAGAGACAATAAAACCTCGGCTCGATGCCTCACTCCTTTCCTTTTGTGTCTCTTTCAGATGTGCAATAAAAACACTGGTGCAGCAGGTAGTAATTGCTGCTAATTCCACCTATTCTCAACCAGACAAACCACAGCTCACTTACTCCAACCAGTAATTGCTGAGCACAGTTGCAGATTTTTTCAAAGCGTTTGCTAGTTGGAGCTCAAGGGAACCCTCAAGGGCCTCCCTGGGCAATGAAGCCGTCATCGTGCCTCATGGAGTGTGGCTTTTTTTTTTTCTTCTTCTTCTTCTTCTCGCCCTTGCATGTTTCCATTTATCAGGTCGACTGACACACAGCGTGAGAGCCACAGACTTTAGTAAAATGGATCTGAGTCACAAAAAAAAAAAAGGCAAATGTCCTGAATGAACATGCACAAACACGCACTCATGCAATACACAAAGATAAGCACTTGTGCATACGCAGATGTCAAAACACACACTTGCTCACACGCAGTCACTCATACAGAACACACATGCTCATGCACAAACACCGCAGACATAAAAGCAATGGAGAGCTTCACGAGGCGCACCGATCACAAGCCTTGAAGTATGGGTTTTGACAGCTTGACAGGAAATGCTGTCTTTTGTGTAGCAGACGAGTCTTACGGAGTCTGTCTGCTACCCTCGACACTTCTTCTCCTCTTAATAAAAAATGCACCAAATGACTTTATGCATAACATGATGCGAGTTTGAAAAAAGCATAACTTGCATGAGACAAAACAAACATAAAAATAGACATAAGACAAATACAAAAAGCTCGGCGATGGGGGTTCAGAAAGCAGCAGCATCATATGCATTTTAAGGTGTTTTTTTTCTCTTTTGTTTTGAAAATACGACATCAATAATTCTGAAAACAAGACATAAACCTCAGAAGTAAAAAAAACAAAAGGAATAAAGATCATACCCAAGAGCTTATTTATATCTGAGCAAATGTCTGTTTTAGAAAAGTAACTAAATATAATAAGAGTTTCAGGCACTTGACATGACTGAAACCCTTAATTTTCCTTAAACATAAGTCTAAAATTACTGTACAAAAGCAAAAATGTCTATAGGCATGCTAGCTTTGGTTAAATGCTCTTCTTTGTAGCAACACATGAAGTTAAACGTTCAGTGGCAGAGGTTTTTATTAGGGGCACGTTGCGAAGAGGATGCACCTTTAAAATGCAAGAAACCAGTGCAGCTTGTTTTCAACTGAGTCAGCTGTCATCTGTCAGTGTGACATCTATTTCTCATTCTCTGTGAAATCCATCTTCACGTCCCACATCCAGGATACAGATTACTTAAAAATGAGTCCTCCCCAAAAATATCTGTAATTTCAAAAAAAAAAAAATAAAATTATAAAATAAAATCAGTTTGTGCACTTGTGCGAAAAGGTGACACATGAAATCTTATCCGAGAGGATTACGGGCTCTATATCTGTCAAATACTAAAATAACTTAAGGTGAGGTGAACTGCTAAAACCTTTGATCCTACTCTCTCTGTCTCCCTCTCAAGCCTTATCACATCATCCGTTTTCTCACTTGTTTGTTGCTGTGAGTGACACCTCGTACTCAGCCTTATACAATATCTGTCAGATTGAATTATTAATGCTGATAGAGTGGCGGATGAATCGTCATGTGAATAAACCCGCCGCCGCCGTCGTGACGGAGGAGGAGGAGGAGGAGGAGGAGGAGGAGGAGGAGGAGGGCGGAGGGCTGAGGAGGAAGGGGTGCAGAGAGGTCACGAGAAAATGATCAAAGAATCATGAGGAAAATAGATGACAGACGGGGCGTTTGTGTCTCGCCACGCCAAACCCCAGGGAGTTTTCAAAAACAGAGATAAACAGCTTTTTCATGGAAGAGTGAATCCTGTTAATTTGCCGTGCCGGTGAAGTAATAACAAGTATTACACAATTATAAGCTCCCCTTGTGGATTCTCTTGGTTGCCACTTAACGTTGTAGTTTTTACAATCCCTGTAATCAAATCCAAATAAATCACCCACAAAAAAAAAAAAAAAAATTAAATTTATGCATTTTCACTTGCTGTTATGTGCCTGATTGCAAAGTTATTAATTTACGTTCATAAAACTGTAAACACTGTCATGTGATAACCGCTGGGTGCTGATTCCCCGCTTTTGCCTTGCAGAGCTGAAGAGGATTAAGCCTGAGTTTCCCTTCATAGCTAACCCAATAATATGTATGACAGAGCTGCAGGCGGCTTAGTGTTTACTGCCTCACATCTCTCCGAGGAGCCTGGACGTACTGCATAGACAAGATTTATATATATATATATATATATATATATATATATTTCCCAGCATCACCTCTGCTCCATATCAGGTTAAATCACTACTGTTACCATCCATGCTACACCCCTCCTCCAGCTCCAGCCTCCACATTACAGCCATACCATCGGCTCCGTCTGACTGCAGCCTTTGTTGGTTCGTCTCATATAGTGTGCAATCAACATACACTGCAGGGCCTCGGCTAACACGCACACTGTGCAGTCTCCAGTGAGAAGTGCAGTGATGTGTTTACTGGCAAGACTATCGGTTCAGAAGCCTGTTGTGGCCGCCCCGTGGAAACCTCGTATCTGCAGAGCTTTAGACTTTTCACGAGCTGAGATGAACAGCCGAGTTTCTGCTCCGCGGTGATGTGATGGTGGTTAATGTAGCATGAACTGTTTCCCATAAAGAGACATGCTTTCATTGAAACTAAAGATTCAAAATCATGAAATGGGGAGATTCACGGTTTTCTTTGGACGGCAGCTCAATGTATAACTTTTCAACCTTATAGCTTTAACTCTTGTATTTCTGGAAACCTTCTTTAAGAGTTTAAACTAGCTTGTTATTTCACAGCATGCCCCAATTTTGAGTGAATTTGCTTGAAATAAAGATTTTAAAGAACTCTACAAAGGACAGTAACCTTTATTCAGAGGTCACAGAGGAGGCCCAGGTGGAAAACATGGCTGTCTGTTCATGTTTCCATCCATTAACTTACAACTTATCCTTAGAAAGATGCAGTAGCTCATCTCAGCTGAGACAGAATGATAGAAACCTGGATATACTGTGTATTTTTTAATTCATAAGGGGAGAGGATCAGAACTTAAACTAATACTCACCTTATTAATGAGTAAGTAAGTTAAGTCTATGTCTGTAGTTACGTCTTACCTAAATTATTTGGCTCTACAGAAAGCCTGGTTTGTAGTAAAGGTTTGGTGGCACAGACGCTTCAGAAATACTGAGTGAATATTGTATAGAAACCACAGGCATCAATGTTTCTCTGTGATTTTGTGTAATTTCTGTAACCACACATTGCCAAAACTCACTCTGATCACAGCGGTGACAACACCTATTGAGCACATAGAGCATAATTCAATAATAATGGATTATTTATAGCACATTGTGTTAGGAATTTTATAAATCTAAGATGACAGTGACAGAAGGGCAGGACTGAGAGTAAGAGGTGTAATAAAATCGGTCCTCTACTTTTATTACTACACATTAGAAAGCACCATAGATTCATCAATACGCAGCACAGTTAGACTACTGATTATTCAGAGCCACAGTCAGATCTATAGAGTCTAACTTGCACAGACCTCAGTCAGATAAAGGATCAATGAGTTAAGCAGACTAGCATGGATCTAACTTCTGTCTGCTACTTTGGCAGAGAGGAGGACGGCAGGTTAACAAGGAGGATCCTTTTTTGTCATTTTGCTAACAAGAGGACTGGAAATCCCCCTTCAAGTTCCAATGAATCCAACAACAAAGACAAAAGAAAAAAAAAACAGCCAAATCAAGCAGCAGGCCAGAGAATAATGTGTCTCAGTTTATAAAGAATATTATGACATAGCAGCTAAAAATGTCCATGTCCCACTTATCAAACCCACGCCTCCAACCAGACAAAGGAAAATATTATAAATATTAAGTAGTAGTTGAGAACTGCAGCGCATTTTCTCTCTAACGCTCTCTGGCTTGGGAAGTGTTTTGGTTGCTGTCTGTCTTCCAAGTTAGTCTTCCCTGGCTACATGACATACATTTTCAAGTCTATCACTGGTGACAGCAGCACTGTGGTTATTTCAAAAGGCAGTGACAGCACACTCAGACTGAAGCTGAGAGACTCTTCCTCCCCTGTGACAAAAATATGATGCTTTCTAATGAGTGCTGAGAGGGAAAAAAAGAGGGAATGTGGACTGTACTTTTTTCAGATTCTGATGCACGTCACATGCAAACGCAGTACAACGTATCTGACTTTATTAACAGTGACTGTAAAGGAAGCTCATTCCTAATTTACCTGAGGAAGTGAAGAGGTTTTTGGAGGTAAAGCAGCACAAATGTATGAACTTAATCGGCTGTAAAGGAAACACTTTTGCTTTACTAAACTTAAAGACACACTAAGATTGTCCAAAAACAACAAAACAAGTTTGTATTGTTAATATATGTCTCTTTGCTTATCTTATTGTCTTATTAATATATTTCTGACTTTAGATATCAATTACATCCTAAAAAATATTAATAGATTAACAAAAAAAAATATGATATGGGCACAAAGTTGCAAATTTGACAAGGGAGTCTGCAAACTTCACTGCTGATGTCACTATATTAGTTAATTAAAGTGTGTGTTTTGGTTTTAAAACAACTGAATGTAACACAGAAATGAGTGAAGCGTTTCCTCTGAGAATCTGCTGAATCCACTCAATAATGCTACATCTTGGTTATGAACATTTTAATGACAAAGACGACTCGTACCGTCTCCATTATTCAGTACGCAGAAGACATGTAATGACTTTTTCCTACTAATGACTCACCCCGGAGCTTATTGATGAAAGCGTATTTGGTATAATAGATGGAAGATGAAAGAGACTATGATGAAAAATACTTTGACTGAAATTGAATGTCACTTTTAGAAAAACATGACAAAAAACTTCTTTCTCTTTTCTCATTAATAGTTTAGTTTGCCCATTTGGGGTTTTTGACAGGTATAAATCTATGCGGCTGTGTGTTTTGTTTTGTTTTTCACACTGAGGGAAGTCTGATGTGGTGCTAAATTTGCTGGGTGCCCCCTACAGGGCAATGCCGAAACACAGTTTGCCAGTGATGAGTTTCCATTGGTTTAATACAGTCACTTTGATAGCTTAATGATGAAATACTCAATCATTCTGTGCAAAAATAATGTCATTGTGAGAATTATGAAGTGGTTTAATACCCATGAATTGTTTCCCGTTAAGCAGCTTAAATGCTAATAAATCCTCTCGTTCCACTCCGTCCGACAGTATCATATATATTCTGTATCTGCTTCGGTCCAGCTCTTCATCGGAGCCATATGTTTACACTTAGTGCAGCACTTAAAAACGAGACCAAATGTATCTTATAGATGCACTTTTTCATCAAACGTAACAGTTCTCATGTTTTGCGCATCATTTTTATTCACTCCTGTTCTCATCCTGTGGACTTGAACTGTTTTTGGCTTACATAAATAGTTGGTTTGCCAGCTCATCACCGCTTGTTGAAGAAAACAACTACTGCATGTCATACAGGGCCAGGTTTCACACACAGTCGATTAAGAAACGTGATGGTGAACTTCCTGTCGTGCTTGTGGCTCTGTGAGGCACAAAGGCTCACAATAACAAAGCTAACACATCTTGGTTTGTCACTCCAGCATGCTAACATGTGCTAATTAGACCTTTTCAGTAAAGCAAAGGCAGATGGGAAAGATCTAAGTTTTGTAGGTATTTGGAGATAAACTACTGTATTAGAGTCTGAAATACAACTATCCCAATGATATCTTCATCTATAAGATACTAGCATGACTGAAACACAGTTAAAGTTTGTTGTTGTAAAATTGGAAATCAGTCAGTCAAACAGCCTGATATCGTCCAATAAGCTTGTGTGGCATTTTATCAAGAAATCAGGACTAACAGTAGCAACAAACAGCTTCTGTGGAGCATAAAACATTCTTCTATACGGCTCCATCTGTCACCAGGCAGGAAATCTTCTGTATTTATAGCCCATGACAGGAAAAGTGGGATGAATTCATGCTGGAGGACACTTCCTAACATTGGACATGTAATGTGATGTCACATTTCCAGGTCATGTCCCTGATCCTCGCACTAGGCCAGTAGGTGGGTTGGAAAAATGCCAGAGTATTGATTTTTGTGGCAGTCGTAACAGAATCAAAAATGTCAAAATGTTTTTATTTTCGTCCTTTAAATTGGCCAACGAGACTCTCAGATTTCATATTACTCTACAGTTTAAATATATTTAATGCTGTTTTGCTGTTGATGAGCCTTTATCGTCTTTGTTTGTTGAATTGAAACTCATTTTAAATCCATTTACTTACCTTCTACTTTTCAAAGAAGAAAAAATAAACAAAAACCAATCTCTCCAGCCAATAAGAGGCAGGATTTTGTAATATTCAGATGTATTTCTGGTCTGTTTTTTTTTCTTGTCGACCTCGCTTGTGGCCCAGTCAGTTAACTGCTCTCACTCTATGTGCTTCCAGTCTTAATGGTGCCTTGTAATGTAAGGTTTGAATTACATCCAGTTTGTTCTCAAACAGGAAGAGGAGAGTCTCTCAGGTGCTGGTACTCAATATGTGTGGGTTTTTTAAAGACCTCAGTGTCAAGGTTCCTTTCCTCTGTCAAGCCGATACAAACTGCGATGTGTTCATCTTTTAAAATGTAAAAACTCAGTCTGTGTTGACATGACGGTCATGTGTAGGAACATGACGCTAAATGCAGGCAGATAAAAAACCTGGTTTATCTTTGCTCCATGAAAAAATCTCTTTCTGTGTATGATTTTTCTAAATGTAACCATTAAACCAAAAACAGTGTTCTTGGGTGCAAAACTGTAACTTGCACATAGCAGAAGAGGAGGAGAATGCAAACTGAAATAGAAATACACCTGTGAGTCAGACTAAGCAGGCTCTAATACCAGAAATACACAAAACTGTGGTACGAAAAGCAAATACTTGGAGTGCATGTATTATAAGTACATTTGTTCTTGTCAGTAAATGTGGAAAGTTTCTTACATCATATGAAAAACTTTGTAAAAATATGATTGCTTGAGTGTAACAAACGGCTTGTAGTCGAATTTAGAGGCACAGCAATTTACTGGATTCAGAAAATTAGAAAAGATGTGATTTATGGCACAAAAATAAGATAAAATATGAAAATATATTCCCCTAAGAGTCATTTTTACGACAGAACCTGCCTCTGTTTCTGTTAAATTGGAGCTTTCCCAGGTTTTTCTTTGAGTAAAACAATGTACATATGTCGGTAAAATTGCCAATTTGAGTTATTTTATTAAAGGTACACACAGTGCTGATTAAAAATACTGACACAGAAGAAGTATTTCTGAGGAATGCTTAAAAAGATGCCACTTTTGCTCTTCACAGCGCTTCAGAAAAAGGACGAATCTTAATGTTCTGCTGAGTTTACCAGCCAAGGAGCTGCGTTCATCAAAACCCAACTGCATCTCCAGATGCTACGTACTTTATCCCTCTGTCGGTAATCAATATGAGTGCTGAAGTGCGCTGGTTTGTGCCGCCGGGTCATGTTTACTATGCAGTGTATACGGTAGACAAAATCTCCAGTTGCTGGCATAAAGAATTCTCTTTGAACAGAACAAGAGCAGGCAGAAACTGATGCTGCTGCAACCAGCCTGCGTCTCAGTGTCTCAGTAAGCACTGCAAAGATCCTGTGCTCACATGTACTGTATGCTAACATCACAACAACGCAGTTCATGTTCTGGAGACAGGAAGTTGATACTTATAGAAACACGAGGATTAGAAAGTCAAGTTACACTGCAGACATTTTCTATGATTTGATGGCAAAATAACTTTAGTACATTTTTAATTGTAAAACGTCTACTGATCTTTGTTTACGAAACATTTTGGCTTGTTTGAAACACCAGCTGCTGGTTATTATAATTTCTCTTTCACTTTCTGTGTCTTTGTTGAGGTTTATGAGCAGTTTTGTTGATGCTGAATGATCGACTATGACAGCAGAAACTGCCTTCAGCATTTGCAGTGCGTGCAAATGAGCAGCTGCATCTGTTTTTTCTAAACTAGGTGTTATATAAATAAAAATAATACTTCAGTTACAGTACGTAAGACAGAGTAACACTGTAACTTATCTTGGCATTTCCTTTGTGTTTCACTGCTGGTTAATGTTCATCCAGAAGCATCAGACTCTCCGGTTGTACTGGGAGCTCCTCCGCTCAGGGATGGGCATTAAAGTCTGACTGAGATGTTAACATGCAAGAACTGTCTTGTCTGATTTCTTTGTTGTGTAACAAATATGAGCTGCAGAACATTAAAAGCAACTTTACAGTTTTAAAAAAACATTGTGATATTGAAGAAATTATATTTATTCCCTCTCACTAAAAGAAACATGAGATGATCGACATGACTGCGTGAGTTTAGCTCAACATTAAGACTGGAGGCGGGCAGGAAGAGCTTGACTGGATCCATCAAATATTTAAAAATACACCGACTGGAAGCACTAAAGCTTATTTATGTATGATATACTACCTTATACATGTGCTATATTACCTAAATGTGAAAATAAACAGTTGTAGTCTGAGTTACGTGCTGTAACTATTTCCTGTGACTTTCTTATCTAATGGGCACGAAGAAATACTTGTTTTTTTTCATTTTTGTTTGTGAAGGGACTGAAACAAATAAATTACATTTTAATCAGTGAAGGTGGTGTTGATCTGGAAACCTTGAAGCTTTCTATCTCCCAAAATGCCGTGCCTTTCCTTTGACAACACTAATCACACGTCTTTAACACGTACTTGAAAAAATGGAGTATCTTGTGCTCTGAAATTGTGTCTCTGTCATTAGAGATCATTTGGAAAAGTTATTATTAAGAGTACTTAAGTAAAATTTACATTTTAACAGGCGTCGTGTGCAACAAAGAACGTGACACAAGGTTCTCCAAATGAGCAAGAGTCAGGGCAGAAGGCCACGAACGTCAGCGGCAGAAGAAGTCATTAGTGTTGTATCATGACCGCGGCAACAACCCCTGTAGCCGATGGATTGTAGTTATTTTCTGCTGCAGGACAGTGGAAATCTTTTAGTCTTTCTGAATCCATGACAGGAGTTCATGAAATATTTATGGAGCCCGGCAAACAACAGGATGTGTAATTATCATCAAACACAAGGGTACACAATGGCTGCAATCAAGCCACTTGTGTCTTTCTGTCAGTCAACCGAGGGAAAGGTTAAGTTTCCCTCCTATTCCGCTAATTTCTCCTGACCTTTTCCGGGGTGATGTCTCAAACCCGGCAAAGTTTCTCCACATTTCTCGCCACTTTTTAAATCACTCAGAGTACAATCAGTGTCGGGGTGTCTAAAAATAAACACTCTCCTGATGGTGTGTGTGTGCGTTTTGTGTGTGTGTGTGTCCTGCAGAAACAGGGAGCCCTGAACAGATTCCTCGGCAAAGACGATGACACATCCTGACATGTTACTATGACACTGGCAGGGATCCAAAGCTGGAGAAGATTCTTGAAAGCATAACAAGGCCACAGAGAGGCATCTAAGAAGCTAACATGTATTTATGCTGCTTTTTATTGTGTTAATTTCTTATATGAGACAGCAGGATTCAGCTCCGCTTGAAGATGCTTTTTATTTTTACATCCTCACAGAGACAGCTTGCTGAGAAAGCGAGGTATTGCTGCATCTAGAGATGTGAGCTGCGGGATTCGTTTTTCTGATCAGACTTGAGATGTTTTAGCTGCTGTTTATGAGACATCAGGAAGTCAGTATCCTCTCTTAACAAGACATCTTTATAATCATGTTATTACTGTCACGGAGCATCTAGTTGGATGTGTTGTTATCTGCAGCTTGTGTGCCGCTCCAGTTGCGTCTGAATCAGTTTGTGGACAAGCTATCATGAATCAGTGAAGCAGAATTAGTCCTCTACCCTGAAAAAAGTGCACAAAAAGGCTCATAAACTACACAAACCGGTTGAACCAGTGTCACAAAGGTTGTGTCAAATGATTGGCCTCAAACTCACCAAAACTAGACAGAAGCAGGAGAACAGGGGGCCAAGCCGGGGCATATATTTGAGGGAGACTTCGGATGTTAGTGAGCTGGGTCAGACTTTACATTTTACATCTAAAGAACTCAGATATAATTGGTATTCTATTAGGTGTTTCTGCGAATAAATAAATACTGCCATGAGAATTTGTATTCCTGGTGGTGCTGAGAAGCCTTAGAAAGGGCATTTTGACTTTCATGTAGAGAGATAAATAAAAGGGAATATGACAGAGTCAAAATAAAACATTCATTTTATTTCATTTCAGTGTTTGGGTCTGAGAATTTCTGCAGCTCTAAATAAGTGGAAGGCAGAGCCAATCACTGCAGCCCCTCTGGCACAGTTCAGACCTGCTTTTGGCTACATAACACTGCCCAGGGTGGAATCGCTGTCCGTTTTGTATTCACACACAGTCCAAAAGTGTAATGGCCTTTCAGTTTATTCCAATGATTGCTTGACAATAATCTCCTGCATTAAAAAAAATGAAATTTTAAGGGTTTAAATGGAGTTAAGAGTTAAAGAAGCAGTTTGAGACTTTGGGAAATGTGCTCATTCATTATGAAAGCAGACACATTTAGCTTAGTTTAGCTCAACGTTGGAAACAAAGGGGAAACAGTGATCCCGGCTGCCCACCATCCTCTTAAGCTCATGGTTAATCTTGTCTGTTTAATCTGCACAAATACAAACTTTAAGCTGACATGTGGAGTTTTTAAAGAGGAGGTGCTGGTTGGCAGATTTTCTTAACTTTGGTCAAAGCCCGGTTTGATGTCTCCTGTCGTCATGCTAAGCTAACCTAACAGTCTGCTCGACGGCAGCCTCAAATTTATTGTGCAAAAATGAAAGTGGTATCAAACTCATGTTGCTCTCAGCAGGGACCCTATTACCATTTTTCTCAAAATGATGAAAAATAAAACAGCAAAAAAAATGCCCTCTTGGAGCTTCCTATCATAGATAAAACATGATAAAGTGCCCTCTGTGGTGGCCCATTTTGCAAGAAAATGTGCTGAAGTGCCCTCTGGGGTGCCCTCTCACTGGAGCAAATGTGATGCAGTGGCATATAGGCTGCCTGGAACGGTTTCATCCTAAATGCATCACAACTTTCTGTTGTTGTCCGCGTGCAGGCCAACAGAAAGCTACAGAGAGCCTGCTCATGGTCACACTTTGTGCTCCTCATCCAAAGCAAAAGCAATGACCTTCCGTCGGCTGCCAGCGAGGAGACGTCCTGTAGTGCCTCTGAATTGAAACTGATTAAAACAACTCAGTCAGTGTTGCTGGGTTTGCAGCAATCTTCGCACTAAAAGGCTGCAGTCAGTACAAATATTATTAAAGTGACCTTCTCCGCTTCCTCCCACTCGTGCACTTTATGCCAAGTGGCTTGACGGGCACACGTGTGAGTCACAACTTATCAGGTGCCTTCAGCAGCAGCGGTGACGTGAGGAAAGCAATAAACCTGTAGTAACACATCGAGTCTGACTCATATTTTTTGGGGGGTATTTTTTGCTCTTCATAATTTGCTTTTCCTAAAATGCATTCTGAGTGTTCATCTTTGTGCCGTTGTGCCCAAACTGCTTCTCATTATTACCCCAACAGTAAGTAACGAGGCAGGTTAATGCTCCGGCTGTGTGAAACAGGGAATGTGCCTTGGTAGTTACTGCCTGAGCAATCGGCTGCATGCTCTGGAAGAATGTGCATGAAAGAGTCGAAAAGGATTTTTTTTTTTTTTAGAAGCACAATAGTCTCCCATTTATTACTCCACGCGTTCTTTAAACATTGACCTGGGCAATTTTGTGAATCACAGCGGCATCTTCTTCAACTTTCCACCCTGCTATTAACTCTTGTCTCCGCACCTTCCTTTAACGGCCTCTCGAGACACTTTGAACCTCTTCAGCACCATCTGCAGCACCTCATTGCTCTTTTTTTTTTATGTCACCGGGTGCTAACAATCTCACTTGAAGGCTGATGCGGGCAAATCTGTGTCAGAATGAAAGATTAGTAAGATGAGGATTCCTACAGAAATGGAAAAAAAAAAAAAATCAGATGAGACGGATGAAACCGGTGAGTGAGTGAGATAGGCAGCGGCAGAAGAGACTATGGGCTGTTTCCTGTGCTTTTGCAGATATGGAGTTAAATTGGTTGCAGATCAACAGCTGGTGATGCTGCGACATAAAAGACCCCCCCCCAAAAAAAGCAAGAAAGAGAAAAAAGGTGAAAAATAAATGTCAAAAGCATTTGTCTCAGTTTTGCTAAGAACTAACCACGTTTTCACAGCAAACACGCTCAGATGTGATTGTCAAGCCATATAAATTGATAAATGGCTTCAGCTCACCAAAGAGCGTCCTCCATATGTTATGTTGAGATTCTTCCCATTTTGCATCGCTCTAATAAATTCATTATGTATAATGCAGCTAAGCACTTTAGATATGTTTGTCATTCCTGATAAAGGGATTATTGTTTTTGGGGTTTTTTTTCCCAGCATGAATGGGAGCTAAAATAACCCTAAATCTGGCAGGTCAATCGCTTTCAACTCTCTTCATTGTTTAACGCAGTCAGGATGATGTTACTGGATGTGAGTCTTATCAGCGAATGTGCTCGCTGTCCCGAGCACGGCTGAACGCTGAAGAAGTGGCTTGCCAATAGATAAAGAGGAAGAGACAGCTAAATAATCAGCCTGCAAAGACCTGGCAGGGGAATGTAATTACTGAATAAATGGATGAAGCATCTGTCTTTCTGGAGGCTTCTGGTGGCATCTTTAAGGATGGAGTGATGGGCAGCAGGCAGGTTGGGAGGTGGATACTTAAAATGAAGAGGATGTGTAGGAAAAGGTGAAGGAATGTGCATGTGCTAGTCTCCTTTTTTTTTTTTAAACTAGCTCTTGGTCTTATTATTAAAAGCAAGCTGAAGCAGCGTTGACTCACAGAACTGTCATAATATCAAACTCTGCTGCAGTGTCATATGTTGGAAGCAAGCATCAACTGAGAGCATCACGTCTATTTTCTCTTATATGTTTCTGAACAAAGTATGCGAGTCCCCAGCTGGTTATAAACTCTCCAAAGTGGTTTATTTCTTATGAGAGAGGTGAAAGAGTGCTTGGCTCTCATGTGACACCATTCACCGAAGCTCTACAGCGCTGAATAGTCTTGCCGAGAATGTTCCAAAATCCACACAGACTGTCAGCTTGACAAATACACATTTTGACCCGCGCATCTTTGAGAATAATACCAGCTGAGGTTCAAGTTTTAAGGTGGAATGTATTTTCAGTCTTTCGGTGCATTTCAGTCAGTGAGCTCACGCTTGTGTTTGATTTTCTGAAGAGGTACTTCTCCTCACCGCCGCCTCGCACATCTGCATCCTATATTACTTCTATTCTCTTAGTCAGGAATTAATTGGAAACTGAAATTGCTTTTCAAATTGTTTGAACTTGCATTGACTGACCTAATTAGTTCAATGATTACACTCGCTGAGAAGAGATCTCTGCCTAAACGATGTGACTAATTTGAATGAATATTTCAAACCCATGTCTGCAATTAATGTCATTTACATATGTAATGTGTCTGCTTGATTACTTAATTATGTTTTTATTCCCTGATGCCACTGACAGGTGTCTTTTAGAGTATTGTAAAATAAGAAGAGACCAGAGCAGATGTCCTAGTTCATTCGACTCGTACGAATGATGCGACGCATGCAGAGTCGGTGACTCCACCTGAATTACAGAGCCGTCGAGCTCCTGTGGCTTGGAAAGACATTACATCTATCCCTGACAAATATATTCACTGTCATCCACGGACTTGTCAGGACTGACAGAAATGGAGTTTTCTTGCAGTTAGTTCCTTATATGAGTCTAAAAAAGAAGAACAAAATGACATAACATGCTCAGCAGTTCAGTCCTCTCCGGTCACAATTTTGGAACATCGCTGGCTGAAGTTTCTTAAAAAGCTAAGCTGATGTTTTTTAACTACTAATATTGTGATAAAACGTTTAATAAGTAATTTGGCTCCAGGTGATGGGTTTTGCAGTGCGGCTTTATTGGTTTTGGAGAATTTCTGAATGAAAATGAGCTCAGTTTTACTCCGAAGTTTTAAGTTGAATTAGCGAGTTGAGCATCACAGTGCAGTGATCCTTTCATCCTCTGCTGGGAGCCACATGCTCCGAGAGGAATAACTCAACAGGGTGGAAAACACCTTCATTTATTTCCTTGTAAGTCAGATGAGACGATTGATACTGCACTCATATCTGGCCTTTAAATTCAAGCCTATAAATTTGAATCCAGCAGACAGTTAATGTACCTTAGCATAAGTCATTCCCTCTCTGCTGCACTGGCTTCACTCAGACATGTTGGACCAACTTGGAGAAATGGTTGATGTAGCTGCATGTTTAACCATCGCTGTGTCTTTTGCATAAACAAATATATGGGACACATAATGCCCACCACATCACACTTTCTATTAACAAAATGAGGAAATGTTGTTAATTAATGCATTAAGCAAGTTGCATAAATTTTAATACTAACAGATTGGAAGAATATTCACTGCAAACCCAACTCTCAGTGTCAAAGTCACATCTTTTCTATGTGCACTAACATCAATTTGGAACCAGTTGTGCATTTAAATCACTTAAAAATTTTTTTATTCTAGGCTGTAATTACATTTTTACAAAACCTGCTTAGAAAAAACAAATGATTTCTTTGAAATAAAGGATTTCTAGGAGACAGTGATGCCACTGGAAGAACAGGACTGGATTTTCTTTTAGGTTTCCAAAGGGCCTCATGTTCACTGTGGGACAGTTACTTGGATTTGTTGATTAATAGTGACTGAAATCATACTTTTAAATAATTTAATCAACTTAAAAAACAACGTTGGAA
>JAQNCA010000015.1:4595775-4607126 GCA_029783725.1 Acanthurus tractus
CTCAGTGTCAAAGTCACATCTTTTCTATGTGCACTAACATCAATTTGGAACCAGTTGTGCATTTAAATCACTTAAAACATTTTTTATTCTAGGCTGTAATTACATTTTTACAAAACCTACTTAGAAAAAACAAATGATTTCTTTGAAATAAAGGTTTCTAGGAGACAGTGATGCCACTGGAAGAACAGGACTGGATTTTTTTTTTAGGTTTCCAAAGGGCCTCATGTTCACTGTGGGACAGCTACTTGGATTTGTTGATTAATAGTGACTGAAATCATACTTTTAAATAATTTAATCAACTTAAAAAACAACGTTGGAAAAGATGGGGATGGGAGATAGAGAGAGCACATGACTGGGTTTGTGCTGTGATACGCAAAATAATTCATTAATCAAAGAAATGTTTCTAGTCTTATTAATTCACTGGATAATTTGGGTTTTAAAACAGAACATCTAGTCATAACTCATGTTTTTGAGATTGACGGGTCATGCATGTTTGCAACACAAAGTGCAAACACTTGAATGTTTCTTAATATGTGCTTCTCTCCTTTTATTCAAATATGTGGAGGCTGCATTGTGGTGTAAACACACAACAAACACCGCAATAAGTGAAACACATAATCCAGAGCAACACATTACCACTAAGAGGCACTCAGCCATAAATTAGTAAAATCAATATCCTCTAATGATGCTAGAATGGGCTTCTTGAGTGATACAGGTGCTTTATAATGAATAAAATATCTTTCATTAAAGATTTCCAATAAACAGCCCAAAAAAATACAAACTTTGTCTTTGCTCTTTGATGAATGTAACGTCACTGTGTTTATTAGAGAAAGTGGATGCAAACTGAAGTAAAGGCTGTAATAGCCGCGGGTGTATCTGCGCTGAACACAAAGCAATGAGCTCCTTGATTTCCTCTGATGTCAAAACCCAGGGAAAAAATCAATATGAAGAATGAAGCCTTATTTACACACGCCACCTGATAGACTGTGGCTCACTGCGAGATGTCAACAAGCTATTAATGTTTCAGGAGAAGATTGCTTTTTGAGGCTAAGTGGGGAATTAAATGATGGGAGTTCTATTTTTAGCCATAAACACACTGGTGTGTAGGACTACATTTTAGCAAGACAGATGTTTTGTCTTCTTTTTATTTATTTATTTCGTTTTTTTTTTTGTTTTTTTTTTTTTACTCAGGTTTAGCTCAGAGGACCTCTGCAGACCGAGTGTAATCAGACAGACATTTGCCATTCTTAATCTCAGTCCAGCGAGCATGCAATCCTGTTCGGGATGCATAATTGCAGAGACGTGTGCACGCACAGAAACGCACAATTGGGGATTATCACATATGGGTTGGGTTCACTTTGTGACCCGTGCAGATAAACCGAGAGCTTTGAATAATGTGATAAAGTAAAAACAGCAAAAGACAACTTTCTCCCGGTTATTAAAGGCTCTGCAGAACAAAGCAGCTCTACAAAGGCAGACAACATTTAAATAACCGTGCGAACCGCTCCGAGTTAAAAGGTCTTTCCGTGTGCTGTAGTCAGTTAAGGATTCCCTGTCAGACTCACCCAAAGTTTGAATGTGGAGCTGAATACATTCTCATCATCACCAGCAGTCCCTTGCTACCCCTGAGTGAACCGTTTGTCAAGAGAAACATAAAAGGTTTGCTCTGTGGACATGTTTTTACCCTCAGGGGCACAAAAAACTCAATAGCTAGCTAGCTAGCTAGCTAGCCGTCTATCCTTGAGTGCACCTGTGCTTTCCTAGTGGCAGACACTGAAAATTGAGGTCATGAACCTTTTGAGTATGTGAGTCAGGATGGCTCTGTGTTGAAATATCTCTTCTTTTCCCCTTGTGTTTCAGGCTGCGTATCCTTGAACTATCTATTCTTGATATTTCAACACAGATACCTTCTGCCTATTACTGAACACACAGCACATAAGTTACATTTTCTTTTTACAGCAGCCTTTTACAGACAATTCAGCACTTTGTTGTCTACATCTTCTTTTTATAACAAAGATTTAAAACTACATATCTGTGTTTATATATATATATACATACATTATCTTGCACATTGAATACAAAGAGAAGGGCTGGTAATTACATAGTTTGAACATTTTTTTCATTTATTTTTATTCTATGTAAATAATTTCTTTTTCATTACAAATTGCTGTGTGAAAGAATCCCTGTCTTTTAATTACTTTTTCTTGATAGTGTATAACACAATCAAGTGAAAACCTCTCGAAGGCGATGTGATTTCTTTTCATTTAAACCAACAAATACGCTTGAATAACCTTCAAAACACTGAGTCGTAAAGGAAACTATCTCAGCGCCTCAGTTTGCCTTTATAAGTAAGGTAAAGTATAAGTAAAGTTTGTTGTCAGGTGCAGTTCTACAGGCAGAAAAATGCTAAACAATTGGCAGTAGCCAGAAGCGCTCTGTCCAGACACTGCAAACAAACACAACATGTTTTACTTTCCTCCACCCTTTGGCAGCGTTTTGCAGAAAGTGATCACAGACTGACTGCCCAGGCTGGTAAACAATAATTTGTGTGCAGATGTGATGTGACTCTATTTCAGGATATTAAAGTTTTTCTAATGTCTAACTCTTGTTTTAAACTGTCTTATGACTATGTACCGACATATAAGAGTCCCTACACAGGACTGAGACAAACCAGACTGAAAGAAGGACAAAATTACAAAAGATGCAGCCAGACTCAAAGTGATAAAGAATACATTACAAATGGCGTCTGTGTTTGTGTTGTGTCTCTTTGTTTTTGTCTTGTTTTTGTTTTTTTTTCCCCCCCGTCTCTTTGTGGTTGGTTTGTGTCTCTTCAGGGTCTGTCTGCATTTTTTCCTGTCAGCTTCCATCACTTTATAATCAGTTTGCGTCTCTTCATGGTCCTTCCTCGTCTCTCAGTAGTTCGTTTGGGTCTCATTGGGATCACTTTGTGTCTGCGGTCCCTCTGCATGTCTTTGTAATCACTCTCTCTTATCCGTTTGCCTCTCTTCGGGGTAAATTTGTGTCTATTTGGGTTCTTTTTCTGTCTCTTTCTGGTCTTTTTGTCTTGAGTTTTCATGTCCGTTCGGGTCTCTTTGCGGACGCTCTGTCTGTTTCTGCTCTTTTGTGTCTCTTTGGAGTCAGTTTGCAGCTTACTGCTGTCAGTTCCTGTCTCTTCATGGATGTGTGAGTTTGTGTCTGTTCTAGGTCATTTAGTGTCCTTTTGTAGTTGTTTTGTGTCTCTGCGGTCAGTTTTCGTGTGTTTGGGGTCAGTTTGAATCTCTGTGTGGATATTTCATGTGTATCAGTAGGCAGTTTTAATCTCCCTGTAGTCAGTTTGTGTCTCATTGTAGTTGTTTGATTAACTTTCTGACAAAAAGTGCAAACAGTCGCGTCAAACAGAGGCTCTGGCCCTGGGGCCCGAGTGGTCAGATGGGCCAGGAACCCCAATCAGAAATCCGTCTGTACTTTTGAAGAGTTTCTAAATGCAGACGCAGTCCAAACAACATCCAGATTGTCAATAACCTCAAATATGGCCGCCGCTGGTACAGAACGGTATATAATGTCCATTGAGACTGTGGTTTTTCATTGTGTCACTGCTTCCACAACTGGTCCCGAGCAGGTGAGAGACAGCTGAGGCCAGCAGCGAGAACAGCTGATCCCTGCAGAACCGGCTTGGAGCTGACCCAGATCAGGATGCTCCACTGTAATCGGGGTCCCTGAGGTAATCTAGGCAGGACATTATCTGCTTCGCTGCCTGCCTGCAGCATCTGGAGGGCTTCACCACCTGCTCTGGAAGGCCTCTCGCCGCTCCTCTGACTCTTTTTATTTTTAGGGTTTGTTTTGTTTACTTTCCCAGACTCAGCAAATGTCACACAGACACTTAGACACATCAGATATGTGGCTGAGGAGTGTGGATCAAGTCGCTGCCAATGTTTGCCTGAACCTTTGCCTCCTCGCTGAAGCCACTGTATCCTGATATGACTGATAACTTCAGCACACTAAAACTCTGCTGCCTTCACTGCCATGAGGAATGTTCTGGTACTTATCTACAGAAAACAGAAATGCTGTTTCCCGTGCGTAATGTCTCAACATTCATTATGCTCATGGCCAGGTCATTTCTAATTGCCAGCAGACCTCGCTTTATGCATCTTCATGTTAAAATAATGATTCCTTCGGCAATCAAGAAAGCTTAAACGTCTTTTAAAACACTACAAATTGACCTTAAGAGTTGCTCTGTGTTATTTTTACATTTTAGATTTTGTATTAATTATCTATTTATACAGCTTTAGCATTTCATATGGCTCCTTTTTGATGGTTTTCTATTATTTGCTTTCCTCTGTTCTAAGTTTTTTTTCTTTATTATGTTTCATTATGTTATTATTTTTAATTTGGCTAAGTTCCTACAACTCCACCTTCGCACTGAACGGCTACTAAGATAAGGAAGGAACACATTATTATTAATGTAGAAGTTAACGTGCTTTTCTGCTGTGCTATGAAGTATAAGTTAACTATGACGGCATTTTCCCTGACTAGAAATCAAATAAAAGGCACACAATTCAATCCAAATATTATGTCCAAATCCACACAAAAGACACAAAAAAGAGAAAAATCTTACTTTTCAATCTGCTTTCAAAGGTCAAATGATTTCCCCTTTTTTCTCCTCCATCTCCTTGTCTAATAATTTGAATGTATGCATGTGTACGTTTTTGAATTTAAATGCATTATACTCTTCATGTTTTATGGAACAACATTGTTGCACTTTGCCAAAACATTTCAGCCACATTTCCATATTCTCATATATATGTAGACGGGCTGAGACTGTCTATTACTTTCAGGCAAAACAGACCCGAGCAGCAATCTGGCAAACCATCTTTAGTGTTAATGATGCTCCGCAGACAGAGGTGAAGAACACACATTAATGTGCCAAAAAGTTAAGAGTGATGAAACAAGTCTGTGAACAAACAATGACACTGACCATTTTCTAAAATTACAGTTTAATAACAGGGAGTTTGGTGGAGAGAAAGATGCTGCTGCAGAAAACGTCATGATGTGAATTTTGATTTATTTCTGTCTGAGAACAGAAACTAATGGATGTTTGTATCACTGAGCGACTGAAACTTAATCTATCACTGATCTGAAAGCTATAAATCATGTTTTTTATGCTTATGAGTGCAATTTGACAGACAGCATGCTCTGAAAACGGTCTATGTTTTTAACTTGACGTGATACAGATGTGGCCTGGAAACTTTCAGAATCCCTGGATCAACATCTGTATACAAACTGCATTTCTTTTATATCCTGTGTGAATTTGATAATTGAGCAAAAATTAAAGGGATTGTGTGATTGGCTACTGAATTTTTACACACACACATGCACACACACCAGTTCTTACCCTGTGTCTTGTTTTCTGTGCTCTAATAAAGGGCCATATAAAGGTATCGTAGCAGAAAAACGCTGCTTTCTGACTTCTCTGAATGTCTTCATTAGCATCTCATCAAGTCATGAAGAACACGACTTGATGTTAATGAAATATATTTTAAACAAAAGTTTGAAATTCTAAAAAAGAACCATCAGGTCTCAGCACATCAGTGGAGACGGCTCATTTATGAGATGCTCTGTAACTCAAATCGTTCCCATAATAGACACTGGGAAGTCATTCAGCCTGACCCTATTCTTCAGATATGGGTTTAATTGCCCAGAATAGGAACTGCGAGATCCCCTCACTTATCAAACTAACAGCTCAGAAAAGGACAGTAAAGTACTTAACACTCGTGTCAGTACGAGTTATGCCAAAGGTAAGCTGTTTGTCTGTTTAAGCAGGGAACAGGAAGAGGATGTCTCAGTGAGAGAACAAAACATGATGTGCATGCCAGTTTCAGCTTGGAGCTGCAGGTCAAAGGTCACGGTGTTTCAAGCAGCTAAACTCCAGAGAAAGGAGTCTAAATCGATTAATAAGTTGATACGCTCATTTGAGTTGCCTTAATATTGTGCAGAAATAAGTCACTTAAAACCTTTCGACCTCAGAATTTGTCTCTTATTTGAATTGATTATTACACTGACATGTAGAGAGACTCCACAGGCACAGTTCATTCAGTGGATGTCAGTTCATCGTGTTTACAGAGAGACTTTCCAACTTGTAGAGCAAAGTTACAGATACTTTTACTTCACTTTTATTCTCTCTAAACTCTCTTCCTCAACTCAGACACATTTTAGTGGAAATTTGAGATTTGAACTTAACTTTTATTATTTAAATCTGTTTCGTAAATAGTTTGGTGGTTGATAATGTTGGTTTAGGAAAAAGAAAGAAAGAATGAACAGTAGAGAATAAAAAATAAGAGCAACATTTAATTTTTTTAAGTATGAATGATAATAACCTCATGATATAAAATTTAACAGTTAATAAGCAACAGGAGACATTTGTCCACATTAACTGCTTTCGTTTATAACCTTTAATTAATTTTCTAACTATACTTACATATTTCTTGTGCATTTCCAATGCAAGACTTTTACTTATAACATTCATACATTACACTGTGGTATTCATACTTTTTTTTACTCCATGAAGGTCTGAATATTTTCTCTCCTGCTGCTGAGGATCGACATGCCTGTGTGGTTTGCAGGTAATGATCAGAAACACTAAACAAGCTGAACCTACTTGCAAAGCTTGTCACAAACATAACAGACAGATAAGGTACCTGTCTTTAATCTGTGTGTGTTACAGTGCTCATGCTATGTGCTGCTGCATCTTGTAATAACTGCACCACATTTGTACACAAGATGCAATGCACACCATATTAATTAAGGTTCTGTTTGTTCAGATTTGTCATGCTGAAATCGTCCTCATGTTCTGACCAACAAGCTGAAATGCAGACACACAAACGGCCTGTAGTAAAGCTCATGCTTAGTGTATACGAGTTGCTCTCGTGTGATGTTTTATTCATAGTATCAGAGATATATCCATTCATGAGCCACCATATTTCTCTGCAAGTCTCCTGTGCAGGTCTGGCTTGGCCTAGATAACAGGAAACCTGCCTGGAGGGGAGACACAACACCGCAGGACGTAATAGAAGCTATCATAAAGCTTAGCAGGAGAGGTGTCCAGGAGCTCATACTGTGGCGGCGCGGCAGAAACACCTCTCAACCAGGAGCGTGAAAAAATGTCGATGTGTCATGAGGCTGAGATTTGAGGTTTGAAGGCTGTTTTCAAAATGTCCAAATTGATCGGTCGAATTGATCGATTTGGATTGTTTGCTATTAAAGGAGTTTGAATGGAAATGCTATTGACTCGATACAAAAGCCTTGTTTTGGATTATACTTGACAAATGTTTCGGGCTCCAATCTGCTGAGATAAACAGGAGGAAGAATGTGTCGCCTTGAAGAAGTTGTTAAAAACATCATTTTTCACAATGAGATTCTGAGGTTTGAGGCTAAAAGTAAGAGCCTTGGAAATTAAAGTCATTCTTTCAACTAGTGAGTTTGTTGAAGATTTAAATGTGTTCAATTATTGAGAACTGGATCAGTTTAATGGCTTTTCAGATTTGGAGAACAAACTTTTGAAGAATCATATTTAATCATGGGCATAATATGAGACTATGATGATTTATAGAATCATTTCAGCAGAATTTAAATATTGGGACACACCTCCTCTTGCTGATAACTTCACACATCTGTTTCTGTTTCATCTGAACCTGTTTAATGACACCTCTGTCTTTCAGAGGCCTGTGACATCATGACACATTGGATGCAAAGACTAGAAGAGACGCCTTTCTAATTGGACTACTGTTTCTAAAATGTCTCAACCTTTAAAACCATTAAAATCTCCTCGGGCTCTTTATCTGCATCTGGGAAATCAATACATGATAACAGCTTTTCAATACCTGATGAAAAGTATTATCTTAATTGCACTAAACATTTTGACTTATTAAAAATGTAAGTTTACCCGCCAGGCTCTGCATCCAATAATTATCAATGTTCCATTTCGGCACATTAAACTGTAGTGATGCTGATCTCCCATGTCAGCTTGTTTAATGACACTAGCACTTAACCGGCTATACTCAGACTTTATGGTCCTCTCTCTGCCTACATTATTGCCCTGAAAAAGAAAAAAAAAAAGCCTGTATCCTGCTAAACTGAATACATTTGGATCGAAATGGAGCAAATTGATGAGATCGGATGCAAAAGCTGAACTCCTTTCTCACAAAGCCGAGACTAAATCCAGCACTTACGGGAAAATGGTTTCGATTAGTCCTGAAATAGTTCAGAAGAAGTCAAATAAGGTGTGTGGGTTTCTGTTGAGTACCATTCGTTATTAAATATGGATTCAGCTACTTGAAAAGAAAAAGAAAACAGACTGAACTAAGAGAAATGGACATGGACAGAGAAAGATGTTACAGAGGCTCAAACTATGTATTGTAGGCTGCAAAACTCATAAAAAATCATTTCAGTACATGGCTGCAATCCGTGTCCTCTTCTAAGGTTACATTACATCAATCCCCACATATATACATGTCCTGCAGTAATATGAAGTTAAACCTGCCTATTGAAGGATGAGTTCACAGTATCTCTATTCATTTACAAGAAATAAGGTGTAAAAAAATCCAACAGTATGTATGAATGTGGGCCTACAGATGTGGATAAGAGTTTGCCCAGAAATAAGGAGGACACTTGAGTGTGGCATTATTCTTTGCTTATGGCACAATGTAGTGCATACTGTGGTTTTCCTATCTCCCCAACTTGGTGGTAGCATAGCCTATTGCAGTTTAAAGAAACGCCTGCTGCAGCACAGCAGATTCTCGTGTCTGCCCCTCCGAGTCGATACAGGGATGGAGTTTTGGTAGTTTCTGTGTGGGAGATCATTACAGCGGCTACAGTGCATCCTTCCGAGGGACCTGAATGCAGCTACTTACATTTTATTCCTCAGCTGCGACGGCGTGAAGATTGATGAACTCAAAAAAAAACCAAAAAAAAAAACAAAGAAAAACATTGTGATCAAACGACCTGCGTGTGATTTCACCTTGTTCTTGATTTGTCGATCACGTCTCTTATTTGTGTCTTTTTCTTTTTTTTTTTTTTTTTTTTTTTGGTTGTTGTTGTTGTAAATGAAACATGACGGACAGATCGATCAGATCAGGTAACCTTCAGATAACATTGATAAAGAATTGCCTTCTCCTAATGAGCACATTTTAGCCAGCCTAACGAAATAACACGTAAGCCACAGGTGCATATTTCTGTTACCTTATTCTTTATTGCACATACAGAAACGTGTCACTTATCCACTCATATTATATACCTGCAAAAGGGAAAATGTCTGTTCATCCTCGTTGATAGAAAACAAAAACGCATTGAACTCCCCCAAGAATCAAAACTCCCCTCGTCCACCCAGCATCATCTAGTCAAAAAAATGATAACATCCAAAAATACTTGACACTGCCACCAGCAAAAGTATAATGATACGAAAAAAGAGAGAAACACAAAAACAACAAACCTGTGAGCTCAGCTGCAAGAAAAGTATCACGTTAAAACGTCATCGGGCTTTAAAAATGACTCCTTTTTTTTCATAAAGAAAAGAGGAAACAAAGTAAAAGCAAAGGGTTTGATCGGTGAGATTCACCGAGACATCAAAATCACAAAACTCGAAGGCAACAAACAACACTGCAAAATGCAAACCAAAGCATAGCAACAGCAAAAGTCGACAGAAACAAAAAAATTAAAAATGTTTCAAAACCACCAATAAATGTTTCAAAAATCTCAATAATACTGACAAAAGCTGCTTGGTTTCGACCCTCGAAACAAAACTGCAAGCAAGTAAAGGCTTTCTCAAGACCGATATCGCACCCGTTTACCCTCCTGGCACTCTCGATCAGAATAACTGCATGCTAAAAACTTGAAGCCTGGATGTGAAAAACGCTCAAAACCACCATGTCAATGCTCAAATTCAAACACCAGCAAAAGGAGGAAAAATTAAAAAGGGGGGCAATTAAAAAGACAAAAAATGCTTACAAAAAAGCCATTGGAAATGTACTCACCGAGCGGGAGTAAAATGTTGCAATAAAAATGTGATATGGCTCAAAATACAGTATGGCGGTGCGAGCCGAAATGCTGTGCCTTTTCTCTAGATCTCTGCCTCCAGTTCTGTCATGTGACTGATTCAGCCCCGACTTCCAGCAATGAGAGACCAGCGGTGAACAGCTGATGCTGAATGCTCTCCTAATGGCTTGGCTCTCTCCAAAAAGTAAAAAGAGGTAGTCCTTATCATCCCACAGTTATGACTGAGCTGGTTGTGTGTTTTCCCTCGCCTTTTTTTTTTTTTTTTCTGTTTTAAAGATGCAGAGCTCACTCGGTGTCAACGGCCACGGCGGCATCCACACATGCTTTCATTTCATTCAGCAGAGGCACGAGCTCTTACACACACACATCACACACATCACACACACACACACACACACACACACACACACACCGCATGCTTCTGTTCTCTTAGCAGAAATGAAGGGAGAGGCGTGCGGGTTATTACAGTGGGGGTGGCGTGCGTGCGTGCGGCATATTTAAGAATAATATACCCGCATCATATTCATCATATCACGCAGGGTTGTGTGTGAGGAAACGCGTCACATTCGGGACTTATAACGGTGTCATAACCTCGATGTAACGTCAGCGCCGTCCGAGGTCCTGAAACCAGAAACCACATATGATAAACAAGCAACAGCGTCGGATGCGTCGCTGCGCTGTCCGCGGTGCTGAAACGGGATACAGTACGAACCGGCACAGTAATGACATCAGCCGGCTCTGTCCGTGGTGCTGAAAGCCAGGAGGTGCAGCTCATTCAGGACCAACAACAGTATCATTACCTCAGTGTAACACCGGCGCTGTCCAAGGTCCTGAAACCAGGAGACTATTTCAAACAAGCAACAGCATCATATTCAGCCCTGTGCTTTGTGCTGAAAGTGTGTTCAACAATGGGATTCATAGCTTTCTCATGATTAAACCCTTTTCTAAGCATGTTTTGAGATTGTAATTGAATGAGAGCAGTGTGTACAGATATGACAGGGGGCAGCATAACACCAGTGTGACCTCTGACTGCTCCTCAGTACACTCTTTGTTGTAGCTCTCCTTGGCTGTAGCTAGCAGCTGCCATTAGCTTGTTAGCTCAGACAGCTTTGTGACAACAGTTTGCATTAACATACCAGGAAGAAAAATAAGCACCAAAAGTGTTAAGTGTTTGTAAGAAAAAGAGACAAAAACACTTTAATTCCTGACATTTATTAGCAATACATATGAATTTGTTGATTGTTAGTAAAATATACAAACACAATACACCTGAGACTTGAAAAATGACAAAACATTGAAGTCAA
>JAQNCA010000015.1:4607801-4621891 GCA_029783725.1 Acanthurus tractus
GATTGTGGACACAGACCGTCCCTGACCATCGCTCGCAGGATTGGAGTAAAAATAGGAGCCCAGTTCTCTCTATAGTGCTGAAACTAAAAGAATATGCAGCATAAATTACAACCAACATACATAAAAACTGTGCAATACTCTCACTGTTTTCTAGCTTTGTCCAATCTGAGTGGCTTTCACTATACACTAAATGTGCCCAACCACTGTAATGGCATCATGAACTGCCTTGTTTTTTTAAATTTATGGCTGTGAATCCGAAGAGGTGACTTTCAGGGTAGGTTTTAAAGGCATTTTCACCTGCATGACTTCCTGCAAAAAAAAACACCTCTCTGCCTCTCCCACTCTTTCTCTCTAAATGAAAAATAGTCAAATAAATACATAAATACACCTGAGAAATGTAGGTTATTGCTGATTGTGCCAGACAGGAAAGTAATAATGTGTTATTGATGCATTAGCGTCTGACTGTGGTTGTCAGACAAAATTCAGTACAAGTTCATGTAACACGCAGCGCTGGAGACAACTGTCACCATTCATTCATCATAACCATGGTTGGTGCACTGTTTCCACCTTAAGCACTGTCTAATTTAATTTACTTTTCAGATCACATCTGAGCCTTTGGGAGGCACAATGTAAAATGCTTTATAGTCTTTAAAAAATACATTTGGTGTCCAAGAACAGTGATCAAACTTTCCTTGAAGCAAAATTTAACACCACATTGCAGAGTGTGTTCACCTTCTCTTTTATTTAACCATCCGAGTCTGTTGAGTGGTTGGTTTTTTTTGGTTTTCTCTCTGTCCTGTTTGGCGTTTTATGTCAGCAGTATCATAGCACGCTGTCATTGTGGCTACAAACTAAACTTGACGGTCAGCGTGTTGCCATGCAGGACATGTCAGACTGTAATTATCAAGGCCTGAGGGTGCTCATGACCTAACTCACTGTCAATGAGGCAATTCGGAAAGCAGCAGAGGCCTAACTTTAAGGCTTGGATGGGAAATAGAAAAATAAATAGACCCAAAGAAAAAAAAAGATGCAATTAAATCGCAGAGAGTGTGATTTATTATAATCCAATACCACAGTCTATAATGAACAATGACTGATGCGTGACATTGTTACTGACAATCAGTAATTGGACTTAAAATGAACCGTCCTCCCTGTTTGATGCTGTGCAGCTTTTAATGGATGCTGTGGAAGATATACAAGTAAATAAAGAATTTATGTCTCCCTGAACATGATTTATACATATGTGACCATAAACACGGGAGAAGCTGTCATGTTTACTGCGATACACACTCAGATTTCAAGTCTACGGCTGTTTATTGGCCGTGCTGGTGCATCAGAAAGTGACTTACAAGGTCACAGGAATGTCCTTTATGAATATCTGAAATAAGAAATGTCAATTATATCAACCTTTTGACACGATCTTCTCTTTTTTTATAATATAAGCAGCCTCTGCAAGGCCAAAGACACAACCAAAACACACATTTTCTATTTCTACACTCACCTGAATCTGAACTTTTCAACATTGGTAGTTTTACAAAAAAAATAATAGTAAGGTGAATCATAATTTATAACCCTGGTATGAAATTCACATCAGTATAGCACCATGCAAGGACCACTCATTGCCTCTGGCCATAAAGAACCAATCAGAGACAGAAGTTAAAACATGTGGACTTTTAAGGCCTCGCCACACAACCAAGCTATTTCCTCTGAGGGCGCTTTAATCAATATGTGTTGGTACATTATTTAATGACTGGAATCAAAGAAAGCATGCAGGAATGTTGACATAACAAAAAAAACGATAGAAATAGAATTTTTTGAATGTTGTGATTCACTTGTAGAGATTCCTCCTTCCTTTGTATTGTGTGATATCGAGTAGTGTTGTAATTATAATGGAAATATCTCCAACTGATAATGAATTAAATTGAATCAAATAAGAGATTGAATCAAAACTTCTTAATACAAAATTGAATCCATTCAGGATATAAAATTACAATACCAAGCTCTACTTGTGATTATAAAGGCATTACATGAAGAGCTCCTGTCTGAAATCTCTCTGTTAAAAACTACAAAAGGGCGTCTGTGAAGGGATTTGATCATTTTAAGAAGAATATAGAACATTTCTCCCTTTTTCTTCTTTTTGTGGGATATTTGGTGCTAAATTGGATCAACTTTCTAAAAATGTAGACTGATAGAAAGCTTTTCTCCCACATGGCTGAAGCCCACTTCAATGCTTGGTGGCAACACGCACATATACACACACATGCACACACACACACACACGCACAAAAACTATGGACTGAATTAATTTCCTTTATTAAAGCAATGAGAGGATTTGTATTCTTTAATTACCATTTTGTCAAGGAGTCTGCAGAAATCGTACAAGATATTTTAATCAAAAATAAATGGAGTGTGCACACCTAACAGTAAGGGGATTTAATGCTCATTACATTAAATGGGTTACATTTACAAATCTAGAGCTTGAGGTGGAAGGATTATATCAAATAATTCAAAATGAAAATATACTCGAAAGCCTTTTGAAGTGCCTGTGTTTGCTAATATCAGCTCTGGAATACGGGTTTAGTAAAATCATTGCAGAGGAGGCTTTTTTATCACCGTTATGCATATTTTAAAGGTTGGGAATGTGCTTGTGCCAGCTGGGTTTTGTTAGAAAAATGTCATCCATTGCACTTTAGGTATCAGGCTCAAATCGAATGGATCTCCCATGTGTTTGTGTGCTGCCTTTATTTTCATTCTTCCCTTTGTCCCTGTCAATGGCTGCACTCTGTCCAAGCAGGCTGACCCACAGTCGCCTGTTGGGACGTGAGGCAGGCTTACCGACATGAGCATCGGTCACCCTGCAGAGAAGCCTCATGTTGGACTCTCAGAGGTCCTGCAGAAAAGCCATCTGCCTCTAGTAGCATCTAGACGAGCAGTTTAAGGTTCATGATCTACTGTAGACGCTATACCTGATGTATTTAAGAGACTAATGGGATGTTTTTTGATATAGCATTTTACAAAACCCAGCCATGTTTTTGTTTATAATCACGGTCCTGTTTTTCTGCCACAACCATTATATTTGCTTCTTATTCAATAGGTACCTTTTATTCTTAATAGCAAAGCCTGCTGTTCCTGCATGGTGTTTAAATTGCCTTCACATACATGTACACACATACACACGCGTCATGTAATTCAGGGTTCACTCTCCTTACACCTTGTCAGAGCTGCATCAAATGCAAAAGCCAACATTTCCTACTCTGACTATTTGACATTCAAAGTGTTCAGCAGGTGAAACACGAACGGCTTTGAAAGTGAAGTGGTTACAGAAAAGGGAACATTTTTGTAATGGAGGTTAGCTGAAAGTAGATGTTCATCAAAAAAATGTTTCTTCAAGTAAAAACATGGAGATTTTTCAGCACTTTTTAAAAAAATAGATCAGTTTTAAACATTGCAGAGTGTTATGGAACAATAAAGAGAATGAACATAACAAACCTCCTCTGTGTCCTGCTGTTGTGTGGAAAACTACTTGCAGCGTGCACAGCATGAAATCAAATCACATTTGTTTATGGAGTTATTGACTCTCTCCTTTCTTAAGTAATGAGACTTTGTTTGAGTGCTCTGTAAACATATTCATACGTTGCTCCTCTGTGTCTGAAAAAAAAATATTTTCTTTGAAAAAAAAAGGCTTTTCAGGCAGTCTTTGCCGTAGTTTTAAATCACATCGGTGATGCACGACTGCCTGCAAAAAAATCAATTTTTATTCGAATCTTATTGTTATTATTCCTTTAGAGCCGATATGTGATGTTAAACCATCATCAGTAAATCACACAAATTTCAAGAAAAAAACATATTTATAACAGAAATCAAAAAGAAAGAAGATTGACAGCTTCCAGCATACTTACAGCAGGTTAAAGCACAGCAAAAACTGGAAGAGGCCACTAATGGACCAGTCAACTCTTTCTCTCTTTCAGAGCTCAGGATTGCCTCCCGCTAGGCAGTACAATATTTAATGGGATTGTCATCAGCATGCGGATACTATAAAGGACTTTGTCAACTCTATCAGCAGGAGGAGTAAAATGAAATTTGAGAGCTGCACTGTTCTTTATGGGACAGCATGTTCCACTCTCTTTGTTCCTCTGTCTAACCTTCAGCTGTGGCTTATGAGATCCGGTACTTGCAGTCTAATAATAATAAAAAAAAAGCATCTCATTATAACAAGAGAATGCTCTTATCATAAGATTCAGTGGAATTATTTATTTCGTGCTGCAGCTGTAGGGAATGTTCTGTACATTCACGCCTTCATGCATAGACTGAAAGTGGATCTACGTTGTAATAAAGCAGATGTTAGAACAACATTGTTTCATGTGAAAAAGTGTCTTTTCTGACTCTCACATGAACATCAGGAAACGGTGCCATCGAGGTCACAAACTGAGATAGATGCGTTAGCTTTTAGAGATATGGAATATAAGCTTCTAACTCCTGATCCATAATCTTTTCCTCAAGTCAGGTAAACAGAGTAAAGCCTTTTACGTGGAACGTGGCAGTGGTAATCTTATATCACACTGATTAGAAAAAAAACTCAGGGCATATATTCTCAGTTCCAGATTTATATTAGAATGTTTAAGTTCGACATCATATTTATGTTGCATTGACCTGATATGCAGAAGGTCACATTTCTGTCTGTTTTAGCTTAATATGTTTAATTTACATACAACTCCGACAATCAAAAAGTTGGTATGCAACGGTTTTAAGAAGTGTTTCTGAGCCCATGTAGTAATGTGGTTTTTTATAGTCATGTGTTTCACAAAGAGGTGAACTCTGAGCTTTTTTGAGAACGTCTCTTTTATACCCAGTCTTGATCCTGTTTACCTGTGAAATATTCCAAACAGGTGTGTCTGAGCGTCCCACCATGTTTCCACAGTCTTTTGTTGTCTCAACTTGATTAAAACACGCTGCTGACAATAATTTCAAAATGAGCACATTAATAAAAGCCAGTGATGATGAGTGGATGATGAAGTGAAACATAACATGTGCTGTTTGTTCTTGTTTACATTGAATATGTCAAAAAAAGACTGCAGTCTATTTTATTTAAGTTTTTATAGTGTGTCCTAACTTCTCCAGAATCTTGGTTGTACATTGTCTACAAATTTAGCCCCAAAAAACAGACTTAAGGGTTTTTTTGTCTGATTTCTCTGAGATTAAATCCTGAGTTTAAAATAAATCATATCTGCAAGGATTACTGTCCCTTAAGTCAGCATCAGTTGGTGCTGAAGACTACAAGTTTGAAAATCTGTGGGTGTTGAGTCAGAGAGAAGGAAGCTCAGCAGACCTCTGTGGCCTCCTCATATCTCCTCGAGGGGAGCAGTTCGAGGCTACCTCAGCAGCTGCTAGCATAACACGCTCTAATCACAGCCTGAACTCAGCTGTCTGCAGTTCAGCTGCTTTGTGGGTAATATGAGCGCAAGAGTTTGACAAGGATAAGGAACGTGGAGAGTAAAATAACAAAGGCGATTTCTTCGGTTCAGCTGCGATGATTTGATCCCTTTAAAAAAAAAAAGGGAGAAAAACTGTCCATTGTGAGTCTGACAGTGTTTCAGGAGAGAAATGCTAAATTGGGAGTGAACTCTAAATGAGCAGGAAAACTGCTCTCCCTTTCTTTGGACTGAAAACATTTAAAACGATTTATGTAAATTGTGATTTTAGTCACAGAACTTTTTCTTAAAATCTATTTCTCTCCAGTGCAAAGGTATTATTTCCTATTAGTCGGCACTCTGACAGTCATGACAATTAAGAGAATAAGAAAAGTTTGAAAACACTGAACTAAGATGTTTCATGAAATAAGATGTGATAAGAAAACATTGAACAATGAATAATTTACTCCATTTAGTTTTCTTTACATTCAAGGCTTTATATTTATTATGGCCTCTGTTTCATTCTGAGAGATAAATAATATGCATAAAGTTGTCTGGATGCAAAATAAAAGATGCCAAACCAAAATTAACATTCATTTTGATTGGCCCAGAGTTTTATTACCTTACCTGACTGGTTTTGCTTGTTTGTTTGCATGCTTGCTATATATATTCTGGTGTTGAATAGTTAGTTATTCTCATCAAAATGACAGGCAACAGTCGTCGTATTTCTCATGCAAAACAAGGCGCTCTCCTCTGTGTTGTCTGTCTGTGAAATAAGACCCAATTACAGGCATCCTGTATTCTCGCACTCACATTGTGTTTCTCTTGCCCTCAAAGTAATACTTATTTTGATGTGTTGTCAAGAGAGGAAAACAAAAATGTGAATTGACAGGTCAAAGGTTCACACACATACAGACAGTCAAATAGCCGACCAGATAGACATGAAGATGCACACACGGCCCCGAACCTGAGTTGGCCAATTTACTGACAGCGTGCCGCAGTGCCATCTGACGAAGCATTTACTCTTCCAATTAAGTTTTGAGAGAGAGAGGAGTCTTGAGGAAAATGTTCTCTGCATTGAATTAATGGTGCTCAGTCGGTGACGGGGAAAAGCAGGGGAAAAAAATAGCTCACATTGTTACACTGATGAACAAATAATTGGCTTTGAAAAGGAAGGTAAACAGTGCAGCAGCCCTACCCGAAAGTGAAACACACACACACACACAAAAAAAAAACTGGAAGTCGCAGGAGGAAGGAGAATAAGAAAGGTCCCTCTGAACAGATGCAGACGCATGTGATGTACTTACTTTGTTAACAGCAGGCAGATTAATTGTCACATCGCACAGGGACATTTCCATTTCGCTGTGACCGCCACAGGCTCGCACAGAGACCGACACAGGTTGACCTTTTCACCACAAAAGAGCAAGACTCTCCTGGCCACCACACGTGGACAGGAGCATTGTGGGTCTGAGACAGGCCGATTGTGCCGCGTGCCACGAATGCTCTTTTGATAATTAATTAACAGAAGTACATGACAGACAATTTGTTAGCATGCAGCGTTACTGTTCCTCCATGTGCCATCTCTTTCCTCCATGGAATTGTTGCATTGTGCGTTAGAGCATGAGTGTGGCTTAAGATGCAGGTAGGGACGGGTTCGCTTTGGATTTCCTGAAAAGGGACACCTCATTACACTTCTTTGCAGATGCTAAACCCTTTAAATACTTAGTGCGATCATAGGAGCATGAAATTGCTTCAACTGTAACTGCTTTGACAAAACTGTAAGTGACTAAAACTATATCAGTTAACAGACTTTAAATGTGTTCTTTAAAATAATGTTGCTGCATCAGTGCATGTTAGTTTCTCAGATTTAGGAGGGTTTTTTTATCAAGTATGCAAGCATTAAAATCTATTTTCTTGATCAGCTTCTTACTGTGAGCAATGGGGTCCAACACGAACGCAGGATTTTCTGCCAAAGTTACGTCAGTGTTGGTTACTTCACGTTGGTGATGTAAGATATTTGTGCTCACCACTCGAATTTAATAAAGACAAACTCTGGATGTTGTTTTCCAAACTCTATTTGCAACTTACTTGGTTTTGAATATTTAATGTTATGAAGACGTATAAAGATTTCACCCACAGTTGCAGTTACTTTAAAGTATGTACCTACTCGACCATGGAAAAACAGTATTTCTACAAAATGTATACCGTGTTCACTTCAAACAGATCTGTAATAGGATAATGAAATGAAAATGTGTTGAAAAATATATAGTGAATGACATGATTGCAGTCTCCTCTCCTCTTTTGCTCTCATCTTAGTGCCTCTAATAGCAAAGGAGCTGCTTGGTGTGACTGAAAACGCTGCACAAACTGAGAGTATGTAATGGCTAGTGTCATTATTTTTCAGCTATAAGGTGAAAAATTACCTGAAACTGTCAATTTTTTTTCCCAGCATTTTCAAAGCCACTGATGAAATGAACATTGAGCGGCCTGATTTTCAAACTCTGTGTGTTTCTTGAGTCTATACCTGCTGTAAGTGTGGAAAAAGAAAAGTACGTGGGATGTTTGAGATTCTGATTCTCTGCATTAGTTTTCGTCACCTGGAATTTGCTGACGCCTCTGTGTTGCTAACAGAAAAAAATAATGCGGCCGTGACAATGCGTTGAATAGGGACCTGTTAGTCAGAGTTAAAGGAAAATATAAATGCCTGCCAGCCATTTTACTGAGAAACTACATTTACACTCTGAAAAAAAGGTTGCTGTCCAGTTTATGCTTCATTACATTTTGTTTTTAGCTACAAACCTAATAAATGCCTTTTAACATACATTTCTTACTTGTGGCTTATATAAATTTGTAAGCTAAAAGCATTTTTGCTTTACTGTCCAGCTCCATTAACAATTGTGGAAGCAAAGCAGCTAAAAGCATCGAAAACATTTCTGCTGGGTGACGGTTGATCTTTAGGAAGTCAATTATATCCACCTAAACCAAAGCCTAATCCAACATTTGGTCGAGTGTGATAGTAGCCAATACACAGCATATGTTTCCAGCAACATTTATATTATATTTTCTATCATTTCCTGACACTTTTGCTGCCCATAAAACACCAGGCGCAGGATGCAGGTACTAAAAATATCAGATTCTGCTATTCTTGTGTTTATGTTCAGTATTATGGATTTTTTTTATTAGTGATGCATTACACATGAAAAAAAATGGTTTTATTGGTCCATTAGTCATTCCTTTATATTTATTCTATAATATATCTATTAATGAAACAAGCCCTTAGAGAGAGTCGTAATGAGATCATCCGTCAGACTCACTAAGTCAAGGTGAACTGTGAGGGTAAGTTAATCAATTATGCAAACCTGTTATACACGGAGGGTTGTGATGCTGAAAAAGCCCTTTTCAGTTCATCATAGGATTGTCCTATGTGTCATTTCTAAGTCAGTACAAGGCTGCGTCCCTTCATGAGGAGTAAGGCTGAGTTTTAGAACATCTTGTAAACAGAAATTAAAGGTGTCATTTGGGCCTTCATTGGCGGGTTAAGGAAGGGCATCATGTTGTTGTGTTTTTTGTTTGCATGTGCAGCTCATATCCAAGCATGGCTGCATGCTCTCTTGCTTCGGCCAAGTGGCTTTTCTTGGTTTCACTTTGCAGGGCACAGGTGCTTCTGGAAGGAGGGCTCCCAGCAGTCGTGACAGAAGCCATGAACGTCCCTCTTAATCAGATCCTGCAGAGGCAGATAGCGAACAAAGGCCAGTGGTACTCTGGCAGCAACGCGAGTCTTCCTTAAACACATTCTCCAGAGAGCGGGAAGCACGAGAGAGTCTAAGGATGCCTGCCTGCTATTGTTCCTTCCCACTGAACCCTGCAGCGGCAGTGAATGCCTTTTTTTTTTTTTTTTTGGTATCTTTGGCATGTGAGAATCGCAGCTAGCTGACCAGCTTCCAGCCTCAGCTATGTGCCACGAGCCTCTTGGCTTTAAACTGCACGGCCCGCAGTGCAGGGGGGGGGGGTTTGCAGCAAGGCCACTTGGACTTGCAGGATCTGGTTGTGCTGACATGATTTCAACTTCACAACCTGTAGACATTCAAGATAAAAAATCCCACAGTATAACAGGCTTTGGACAGGTGAGAAATGAAAAGCACTACGTGACAAAAAAATGCATTGAGCCAACACTGAATAATACCAAAAATACCCTGTGTGCTGGTTTTGGTCTGTTGGGTTGGTATCACAGAGGGAGGAAAAGTGTTGTTATTGCAAGCTTGAAGAGAAGAGGAGATAGCAGCAGAAAATAAAGTAGGTCACATGCAGGAAGTGTGGGATAAAATAATGCAAACTTGGTGAATAGATTTAAACAATTACGCTGTAATTGTACTATTATAACATTATTTAACTTGCATTTTCCGGATAAAATCATTGATGAACGTGAGAGGAACTCTGCATTTGCTTTAAAAAAGGTCTAATGGTTTTAGACAAATTAATTTCAAAGTAGATTAAGGTTCAGAAAATGAGGATCATGTTTTTTTTAATACACTTTATGTGCTCACACTGTGTGACATATTAAAATAAATAAAATAAAAAATCTGGCATCTGCTGTCACAAATTCAAGCAAAGTATAATTAAGGTAGAAGGATTTAAGTGGCTGCATGACCCACTATGAATCACTGAGAAGAGGTGTTATTTGGGGGGTCGATGCTGCACAAAATAGCATGCTGAATATCTGAAGAAACATGTACAGTCACTTAAAACACACTGTGTCCTTTTGAGGGAAGCATGCATAATGGAGCACTGTTGGACCTCAAAGTACGAAGCTTTTTATCCTCCCTTTTCCTCATCTCACTCGCATAAAATGCTGCATATTCCTCAAATGTTACACTGAGCTTAGATTAAATCTTCATGTCTTTCACCTTAGCAATATCACATAGTAATTAAAAACTTCGTCAAGGATACATTTCTTTGTTTTGCTCTATGCAAGAGCTTTTTCTCTAAAGCATTGAAAAACCAACAACGAATGAATTATTCATGCAGTTATTCATCATAAATGTAATTACTATAGTAGTTTACCTCAGGCTCTCATTACCTCGGTTAAGAAACAGAAATAAGTTTGAAAGAAACAAAATTTTAACCAAAGTTCATTTAAGCATGTAACTTTAAATTAACAATTGTTCTTAATATTGGCTTAACAGCTTATTTTTGAACTGATAACAATGTATAAACAGTTTAATAACCAGTAAACTTTGGGAAAATCTTGAAAAACCTGCACTTCTAATTGTCCTTTGAAACTTCTATACTTATTTTCAACATATTTCTTCTTTGCCTAAGCTGTTGAGAAAAACTTTTTTTTAATTTATTTCTATGAAACAGGACAAATCCAGTGATGTTGACACAGAACATAATGTAGAATTCATCAGATGCTTCTTTTCTTTTTCTTTGTGCGAGCTGAATGATTTAAAAAAACAATATTTTAAATGACCTAATCTTGTTCTGTTTATAGACAACAAGTTGCTCATAAAGTTTTGCATCTGAAGCACAAGATTGAGGAGGCAGATGCTGACTGTTGCTGTTTTACTCATTTGTTTTGCCCCATAAACAGCCGGGTTGTTACACGAATGCCGCATTTACTCTGCAGGGATTTGTAGCTTATACGCTAACTACATGAATATTAATTATGCTTTCAAACTATATACCTCACACAAGAGGCTTAGCTTGCATCTAATTATTGCTTTCAGCTTAATTCTCAAGCCACTTGGTTGGAGTCGGATTTTTTATTCACATTTGTTTTAAAATTGAATCTGAAAACGAAAGAAGATAAAGAAGAAATGCAGGGAAGAGCTTAATTTAAAACCTTGTTTGCATGTTAAGAGTAAGAGAACCGGCTTATTTGATGCATAATACATTATTCTTATATTATTCACATTTATTTATCCCATCCACAGGTAGGATTTGTTTACCTCTTGGTAAAGCAAACCACAAAGTTACAGGCTGAGAACTTTCATATCTCAGACGTGGAAAAGCAGCAAACACTGCAACTTCTGTCTGGAGACACATAACATTTAGGGTTTTGTTGCTCACACCTTGATTTTTTTTATGTTTTCTTTAAATGAAAATAATATGTCCAGTGATGTCTTTATTTTTTTTTACAGTTAGAGGCTCTAAGCAATATCTTTTTTGGTAAAATAGACGTGATTAGGTCCATCTAGAGGAGTTATTACTACACTGTTGTGAAAACCTGACACCACCGTAGTAATAGGAAAAGTAGAAAAGAAACACAGCTTTGTTGAAAGATTGAAGAAAATGAGTTTTTACACCATTGAAAAGGTTTTGAAATGATTTTATTAACCAACAATAAGAGGTCTAAAATACCTAAAACCTTGAGGTAACATGTTATCCTCTAACTAGTCTAAAAAAAAGGCTTTAGCATCCCACTCTTCAGGAAGATTCAGCTACCTTTAGCTCAGACATGTCATTTCATGTCAAGCGTCATTACAGATGAATAAACACAAATGATTTGATTCTCACATGCATAGTTCCATTCACAGCTCCATGATTAATAACAGAATTTACACGAACCGCTGCAAAACTTTGATTTATGTGAAAATGTACATTAGAGCTCATTTTCATCGTTGACATGAGTGTAACACAAAACACACACAAAGCTTTGCTTAATTACGGCTTCTAGAGAAGAGATAAAGGCAACTGATGAATGTGAGCAGCAGACAGTTGAGATAATTAGGCCTGCATGTCATCTAACTGATGTGCTGTGGGACCACTTTTGTTAATTAGTTTTGTTTTAAGGGGAATTTTCTTCACTTTTCTTCAAAGCAGCCGACTAAGTGAACGGGTAAGAAAATCAGCAAGTTTCAAAATAAATTAACTAAAAAACAATTAGAAAAGATGACTTTATGTCATCATGTCACAGAAGCTATTGCGTGGAAAAATCAGTATATGTGAGCCCACTGGTTTTACTTACGATTGCTGCTGGGTGTTTTTACTTAAAAAGCTCTGATATCGTCTGCTCAGATTTTTTTCACTTGGTTTAACATTTGGGGCAAGTGAAATAATCAAAGGCGCACACCACTGACTTCAGACACTGAACTCTGCATCTTAATGGGCTTTTGAGTAAAAAAGTGACCCATATAATGTTCCAGCTTGGAGGCTGAGCGGGTTCAAAGCTTGTGTTACACACTGGATGGGTAGACTTGAAAGGACTTGGCAGTTACCTGTCAGCTTGGGTCTTATAAACAAAGCTATTGAGTTTCAATAAGAGACATGTAGGATCCAGTATTGTTGAATCAGCCTCTTTTTGTGCCTACTTTGATTTACAAAAACAATCAAAACAACCAACATAATTTTAGTCACATCAGATGCAATTTTCACTTTAAAAAAAAATAAAAAATTAATGGTTTTAAAGTAGTTGAAATTGTGTCTTGTGGCGTGGAGTTATTGCAATTAAATAGAGGGAAACAGGTAGGTGTCATCAGCATTACAGAGATAATTGATATTTAAGTGTTAAATTACAGTGGAGTGGGAAGGCATGCTGACAGAAAACAGGAGTTGACCAAGAAGTGAGCCTTGTGGAACACCATGCTTTCTAGACTTTCTGTTTGGCGAAAGCATTATTTAAACTTCCTCATTAGGTTCATATAATTCTTAAAAAAAAAAAAAAAAGATATATATATATATAATTGGCAAGAAAACATATACAAGACCAAAAACTAACACAAAACAGAAAGTTACAGTGGCTCAAAAATCGTTTGAGATGGCAGATGGTAAAACAAAAATATATAAAAGAGAAATAAATTTAAAAAAAAAAACATAATAATCTTTGATAAATTTGTAACCAGGCTTACCAGCAGATATATACTTTATGTATTTAAACAAAAAAAGAGATCTCTTCTAATGACTAAAAAAGTCTCCATCCATTTTCAAACTCTGCCTATCATTTGCTTGTTCCAGCACGACTTCAACAACACAAATTCAGTACATTTTTAACGGCGGATGTGTGACCTACATGTCAAGTCAAGTCAAAATAATTGGTTTATCTGCTTGTGACAGACAGTCGCAGGGCTTTACTGTATCACAGTACAGAAACCATAAAGGGAGAAACGTCCAGAAAACATTAAAGTCAGAGGATGAGGAGATGCGCTCTCGACAAAGCCATATCAAGCTTGTTATATTTCAACAATTAGTATTCATGAGCGTCCATTATATAGATGTATGGATTATTAATAATGTGCTCTCTCATTGCATGTTTGATAATCTGTCATCACAACAGTTGACCTTTCTCGACGTAATGGAAACAGACTTCCTTCGACCTCTTTCCTTCCACATGTCTTTGCTTTCATCCTCGTTTGTATTCCTCCCTGCACTTCCTCCTGGCATACATATTACTATTTGCTTTACTCCCAGCTGTGCCTCAGTTGTTTGTCATGCAACGATGAAAGGCTCATGGTGAACTCAGTGTTCACCCGCTGTCATTTCTTTCTTTCTTTTTTTAAAATTTTGGGGGTAAATTCTAGGCTTTCAGTACCAAAAACTGCTCATTAGTGGGTTTCTAGCAGTGGCTTCAATTCAACATAATTCTAAATTGTATCAGTGCTTTGTTATTCTTTTCTTCTTCGCAGTCAGTTACTTTAAGCAGAGGCGGTCGAGAATGATAAGAAGTGTCAATGATGAATTGTGATG
>JAQNCA010000015.1:4630520-4643623 GCA_029783725.1 Acanthurus tractus
CTAATGCACACCGTAGTCCTTAACACTTATAAAAATCAGTTACCACTTTTTTTGCACTGAAAGTTGGAAAGAAAGTGTACCGCGTGAAAAGGGTTGAGGCATTAAAGAGGACAGGAACTGGCCTCAACTGGTTTAATTGGATATGATTGGCTTCTAATTGGGTGAGAAAACTCTGACAGCTCACATCTGGATGAAGACGACCCGCTCCTATTCATCAGGAAATGAATCCGTGTTTGTTTCCTACCTTCCCAACACCTGTTCATCACTCACAGCTGTGCTAGCATGCTCTCCGTCCAAAAAACCACATCCTATCGCCCTCCTCCAAGACTGACAAGACTGTGTTCCCTCTATTTTGTTTCATTCCTCTCCCATACATCTAAATCCTTCCATCTGGACGGGAGATGTGCATGATGAATTATGCCAGTTGTGAGAACGGACATCCAGCATCTTTACACTCCGCGAGCTGGACTCTGTTCAAAAGTGGATAAACCGCTGCACCGTTTTGCTAAGCTGAAACATCTTGTAAGCCCTTCAGAAGTTCCTACGACTGTCATTTCAGAAAACGCCTGATACGTTGGGATAATGATTTTCTTTGTTGTTTGATTTTTGGAGTTTCCACAACCAACAGTAAAATGTAAAGGCTTCACAATAATGTATGAGTGTTGTGACAGCAAGACAACAGAATCTAAATGGTTTTAAATGGGGAAATTTAGGACTTTAACTTACAGAATTTGACATTTCCACTTAAAAATGTCTCACAAATCTGATCATTTCCACTGCAGCAGTCAGCAGCTGAAAGCTACTTTAATAACTCAACCAAAAAGTGAATAAAACTTTGGGTTGTTGTCTTTCTGATGGGAACTCATCAAAAGACTTTTTTCCCAGCAAATAAATAAACAAATAGATATATAAATAAATAAAAAACAAAAGTTAAAACCCTTCAGGTAAATATTTGTCGAAAAAGCTCCTTGATTATCTACTACACGGGCTACATTCGCTGGATCCTGTCAGTCTTAATGATTCAGGTGAGGGTCGGAGTTATTTCGGTGAGGTAACTGTGAGATAATGAGCGAGTGTTTAATGAGCAGCTCGGCTGAACTTTTAGTACCTCAGTTTCCGCAGTTTGTGTTGTGTGGAGTTTTAAAGAAGCTGCTTGTTGTTGCTGCTTTAATAATAACCGCATGTCTTATTATCTTTTTTTTTTGCAAGGCCAACATATTTAGCGTACTGATTAGTGTCGAAGTTCAAAACAAGATCTGTGTGTGAGAATATGCTTATTATATTCTGCATTTATCCTATTTTAATATATTATCTTTAATTGCTTGTGAAAGACGTTGCACATCTTTTGAGCTGTCAGTTAATTTGCTGCTAACATTTTTTTATAGCTTGCTGTTGTGTAGATTTGGGCATGGATTTACTTTTGCTAGATGAACTTACCTTGTGTAGTTTTTCTTTTGTGGACACGTGTGTTGACTGGTGTGTTGATAGAATTCAAAAAACATCTCAGAAATCAAGATAAGGCTTCATCCTTTGACAAGACTTCTGTGGCTATTCATCATGCTGAACTTGAGAATTTAAAAGGTAATTTTTTAAGACTTCAGTTGCAATATTTGAATTATATTGGCCTTGTAAGGGACTCTGCGGATAGAAAATAGTTTGTGTTTATTTCTTTCCTCTATTTAAGAATATTCTGTTTTGTATATTAATGTATTTTATGCAGCGTCCTTGAATTATTTAATGTATTTTATAAGTGAGAGATTTGTTTATTTTGATGAAAAACATCACAAGTTAAAAAACAATCAACAAATTGTTTAATTACAGCTGTAATGTTTCTAAAACTTGTTCCATGATACACATACATATACATACAAAAAGAATGTAAAAAAGTACATAAAGAGTTTGATGGAAGGACGTTTTGAAGGTCCAGGCATCCGAACATGTTGTTTGAGGTCAAATGATCAGTCGACGTTTAAACTGTGCCAAGGCCAGAAGCAGAACTTCAGGGTCTAATTTTTCATCCAGTTAAAAGCCCATTATCTTTGTCTCTCTGCTCTGCCATGCGCCCACTCTTCTCTCTGTTTTGCTTCTTCTGACACATAAGATTGGAAGTTAGCAGGAGAGATTTGTGGGGCATAGATGGCGGAAAACTCTTTGAATTACAAGGCGTTCAGCAGTGCGTTTTCTGTCTTCTGTGGGAGCAACAGCTTCCTTCAATTTGAAATAACAATTAAAAATAAAAAACAAAAAAAGGAAAACACGCTGTTACATTTTGTGAACTCTGCACACAAAGCGGATGAAGCTGGCTCATTTTTAAAGCATCTAATTACCGCAAGTGCACAAGTCGATGCCTACGACAAACGCCGGTAGCACCAAGTCTGTGTGGCAAAGCAGCTTGCACCTCATCGAGCCCCATTGATGCACAGGCAAGAAAAATGAAGGAGCAGACCAACCGACCTCATGCATTCACACTGTCATCATCCTGTCATATGAACTGTGTGTGTATGTAATTACAATTAGAGGTGGTCAGGATCACAGGATAAACCTAAAGCACACACTGTTAAAAATACATGAACACTTGTACGGTAGATTTGTGCCCGAGCAACATGTTCTCTGTGAGGTGTTAAAAGATAAAACCGTCTGAGGCAAAAACTGTTTTTCAAGCTCTGCGGTACATAAAGTAATCCTTAGCATGGTTCAAAAACAGATGATTTATCTCTCTTTTTAGATATATGTTCAAATAAATCAGCATAAAGACAAAACTTTTAATGTTTAATCTCATCAACTTGATTGATTGATTCTCGTTCGCATATTCTTTTTATTCCAATTTCTACCAGCAACATGTTTCAAAAAGTTGTGACAGAAGCAACAAAAGGCTGGAAAAGTTAATAATAATCCCCAAAAAACCTTTTTTTAAACATTTTACAGCTAAACAGGATCAACACAGCCAACACAGAGTTGCTTTCATGGTGTTTGTCAGCACATGAACAGAACTATAGTGTGAAACTTGCAGAATGATGCTGTTGCCATTTAAATTAATAAAACCGACATGTTTCATCATGTAAATTTTGTTGTATTAAATATCACAGAAAGAATCTTTCCTCGTATGATTAAACCTGCAGCAACACATCAGCTGTACAAAACCTGTACTTTTAATATGGACTTACATAATTGAAAACTTAAACTAATATTTTTCGGTGTGGATTATGGAAATGTCTTGCACTCGCTCGACTCCATTAACACAAAGTTAAAATGTCACTTGAAGCCAATTACAACCAGATTTTTAAAGGATAGAGCCAATTAACCAAGAGGCTTTGTCACCTCCAACCTCACAATTTTATTCCTGATGTATATTCTTGACCCATCTCCTGTTGAAATAAATTGTTTCTGTCGCTGCTAATGAGTGTAACCTGGACGCGACTCCTGAACTGTGATGACTCTGAACAGACTGTTTCTCTACGAGGAGCTCTCGTAGAGAGGTTGACTCAAATATTAGTGTAAAGGTTCTTCAAAATGCCTCCAAGGCACTTTGATAAAGGCATCTAAGCAAATATTTACGTTATTTTGCATACAGTTACAATTATTCCACTTACTTAACCATGAGTTCCACTGCAGAAAAGACTTACAGGTTCCCCTGACAGACTTGTGTAATTCATTCCCCATAAAGAAAAAAATAATTGAAATAGATATAAATTCATATACAGCCAATTGAGACTGAATTAATTACGATGTCTTCTGGCAAACAAAGATCTTAGTTCATCTTTTTACTCCCATTTAAAGGCCATTCTGGACTAATTAAGTGTTTTCCTCATCTCCCTCTATTTGTCTTTTAGGATAAACTCCAATGTGGCCCACCTATGCTGTGCTAATCAATCTTTTAGTTGCTTTGGAGGTCCAACACTGTAAAGAAAATCCATCTAAGCCATTCTCATGAGTCTTTGCTTTGGACCTGCATGGGTATTTCATCATTGTGAAAAACGTCTGCGTTGTTATTGTGCAATGCGCTGGCTGCTTGTGTTTGCAGCGGAGAACACAAGACAGAGAAGGATGAGGATGGTCATCAGAAGTTGAGGTAAACTTGGCTTTTACTTTTGCACACTTGCAAATGCACCAGAGATCTTTGTCCTTTGAGTTAATGTGAGAAAAGCCAGACATGAGTTAATTTTCCTAGAAGACATCCGACATAAGAGCAGGATTATCACTGAAACTAGCAAGCAGACAAAAACTGTCTTTTTTAGACTAATATTAGCAGCTTTTCAATGTTCAAGGTTAACTTTCATGTGCTGAAAAGGAAAGTGATGAATAACAGGGTCCATGTCAAGACAACGCTCAGGGCGACAAAACAGCTTAATTTTAGCTTATTTCTGCCAAGATTCTAAAGGATCAAATATAGTGGGACATCATAGTGCCTTTAGCCCCAAACTTCCCTCTGTTCCAATTTAAACACAAAACTATGGAGATTAAAGCTCTCATTTGTGTTGGAGAGAGTCTAACTTGCAGCAATTCATACTAGCAAAGTACGTGTGCAAAGGATTTTTAGTATTGAGAGTCTAAAAATGTGTTGAAAATAAATGTAAAGCAGATTTTAGACATGGCATGGCCGCATACTCAGTGTAATAATTGCATTGATCACGCTAGCATGTTAATGTTGAGCTGAGCAGGATGGGAATGTGGTTAGTTCTGCAGGTTTTTGGTCACACAAAGTCACAGAAATCCATCCAATAATTGACGTGACATTTCAATAAAAAGCAAAACTTTCATCGTCATGCAGCTGCTGGAGGAAAAGTCAGAGGATTATTAAAGTCTGTGAGACATTTTTTCAAGACTTCTTGGTTTCCTGCACTGAATTTTAGGCAGGATGAATGAAAACTTTGACCCGCTGAGAGGTGAAACAAACCCTTTAAGAATCAAAGTTGATTACGAGCAGGACTTTGGCTCTCAATGAATATCAAATAACGGAGACTACACCATGCTTAACGTGAGTAATTTATCACAGAGCACCTTGTAGTGTTGCCTTTCTGTTAGTCATTGTCTGGCTGCGGGGCAGGAGCAGCAAAGAACTGAAGGACGACATTTGAGATTTGAAAGTCGTTCAACAGAAACCAGGCCTGCCGTCTGCCAAATGTCCTAAAAAAAAAAAACGTGTTCACCAGTTGTTTGGATCTCCCTCTGACAGACAATCACAATAAAGGATGGATAAAATAACCTTTTTATGGAGGAGAATGTTCTTTCGCTGAGAGTGAAAGTCAATTCGGTCAGAGAAAATAGAATCATGAACAAGAAGGCCACAACTTCCTGCCACAGTGCTTCAAACGGATAATTTACCATAATGAGTGCAATTTTGCAGGCTAATCTTCCTGCAGAGTTTAGTGAGAGAATCAGCATAGACAATCATCAGTAATTAAAGAGCAATTATTGTTGTAATGTAACACCAGTCATATCTCTAGTTCTACCTTTGCATCGAGTCCATCACTTGTGCATTGTTCTTTAATGTGATTAACTTTAATTACAGCGTTTGCTAATGTATATAATTTGCTTAAAAAAAGAATATAGTTTATACAACTAGTGGCGATGTCAGTCTATTCTTTATTGTACATTTATAGCATGACGCATCTAACTTTACATTGGTTAGATATGAAACAGAGTCTTATTAATGGAAAAAGAGACAGCAGGTCAGTAACTTTACTGGCTGATAATGGCCGTTGGCCAGTGTTTCGCTGGCCGCCAAGCTGTTGTGCACTCAGCTAAATGAAAGGACCTCACAGTGAGAATTCTTGTAATGCAAATTTAAACTCAAACAGGTCTTATTTGTCTGAGGTCTCAGCTTACTAGAATTTTGGATTTGATCCAGTCTGTGACTTATTTGTCTCCTCTCCTGTATTTTCTCAACTGTAAATGAAAAAAATATTGTATAAAATACTAGAATTTCCAGTGCATTACTAAAAATGTGAATGCATCTTTTTAATTAAGGCATTATTTGCAAGTTGCAGCGATAGTTTGCTTGTATAAAAGATGTATGTATGTTAAAGTGCATCCTATCTGCCAGATGCTGAAAGCAGACAGGAAAGAAAAATCTGTTTAGCAAGAGATGCTAAAAAAAACAAATGCTTTTAATTTTCTATCAGCCTCAGCCACAATATTAAGACCATCTGCTTCATATTGTGTATGTTCCCCTCATGTCACCAAACAGCCAGGAACTTGGGGTTGTTTTATGGTGTCTGGCAACAGGATGTTGGTGGCAGATCTTCTGTGGATCAGACTTATGCAGACATGCTTGATCATATAAGGTTCTTGGGAATTTGGAGGCCATGCAAACACCTTGGGCTTTTTCACATGTTCCTCCTGCGTGAACGGCTTGTGAGTTGTGGTGCAGTGCAGCGTCCTTCATGACGAGGCTTCTAACAATGAGCAGTAGTTTCGCCATAAAGGGTTCATTTGGTCAGCACCAAGGTTTGCGTGGGTGGTGAGTGCCATCCGTGTGAGTGCTGATACCCAAGGTTTTGCAGCAGAACATTGCATTGGATGTGATGGCATTAACATTAGCTCTCCGTGGTTTCTTTGTGGTGGCTGATCAGTTACAGCTATTAAATTGTTTCTGACAAGGGGGCAGAAACGTCCCCTGAAACCGTTAGCATTAGAGCCATAATATCAAAACAAGCATTTATTAGCCAAATATCAGCTGCTCATGGTATTATTGTTTCATTGCCATGACACAGAGCAACATGGGAACTCTAATAACACCTCTTCCTTGTCCAATTGTCCATAAATCAAGCAGTAAATCTCTAGTTTGACCCACCAACAACTGAGAAAACTATCATCATCTCTGGCTTGCGAGATGTTCAAATCTCCCCCGGCTCCATGCTGACTTTGGCTCTTTGCAGTGTCTTGGCAAGAGGTGCTGTGGGAGCTCATGAGCTTAGAGCTGCTCGTGTTCTGCAGCCATATGGATCTATCAAACAATGAGATAAAAGCTGCACAGGGGTGCGGACCAGGGTGTTGATTCCCAGGGAGATGCCAGTATGTTTTTATGTTAAAGGCAGTCATTTGATTCCTTGTCAACATATGATGGAGTTCCAGGTTTTTAGTACAAGAGGAGCTCGAAAAAAAAAAAAAAAGATGTTTTTGTGGTGAATACCTGCTGTGCCAGTTGAGTTTCCAACCCGAAATTTTGATGCACTGATTAGTTGGCAATTTCATTTTAAATGTCAGTACAGGTGGCAGCTTCTTTTCATGTGCACTGGTAGAAATGTCAAATTTAATACTGCAGTAAGCTCATCTTCACCGACTTATGGAGACAGTTTATACAGCCATTAAAAGAAAAAACCCATCTGAGCTGCAGACATTGTTTTCATCCCTTGAACCTTTATATTAGTTACATGATTTTTTTTTCTGATTTAACACCAACACTATAAATATTTAAGCTCATTTTTTTGTAGTGTATTCATGTGTGGGCATGTTGTCAAAAGGCAGAAACTCAACAGAAATCTAATATGAATAAGATTTAATGTGAATTAAGCAACAGCGAGGCCTCTCTGCATAATCCAGAAGTCCCAGAAGCAGCTCTGGGTTGAATGAGGTAAAGATCTGCATAGAGTTGTTAAATCCATTAGTCAGAGCCCGGCCTAATAATTGCACTATAACCAGATAATTTTCAGCCCAAAGAGCTTTCTCGACTCGCTCTCCATCTTTCTCCTTGGCTCTGTCATAGCTACAGGTATTTGAAAAGGGCCGACTCTCAAAGGGAGAGCGAGAGAACGAGTCAGACAAGTCATTGGTGCTGGAACATCAGGGCCAGTCTGTTAGGGCTGTCTCCCTCTGTCACAGTCTCAGCCACTTCTCTGTTATCTGCGCTGAACACATGTCCACCCGTGCTATTACACACTGACTGCTAATGGAGCATAAGACTGAGGTAGACCTCCCATTCACTGTTGGCTCCACCACTGCCTCTCTGACTCAAATGCTATTCTCGGCTGACAGAAAAAGAGAGAGGGAGAGTGAGGGAGAGAGAGAGACACACACACACACACACACACACACACACAAACAAGTTCTTGAAAATCACACATATTTTCTGTGAATTATAAATGCACTCTAGATTTTTTTTCTTCTTCTGCTTTTGTCAAATCAATGACAAAGTGCCCTTATTTTACTGGTGGAGGAAAAAAAAGATTATTTCCACAGAGATGGACGATGGACTGCTTTGCTGGAGGCAAAATAGCTGTAATAGAAATGGTAATGTCCTCCCTCTATCTGATCACGTCTGGTTTGAGATGCATTCTCCGGGTGGCAATTTGAGTTATAGGGGCTTTTCTATTTCCTTCCTTTTTCTGTCTTTTGTGGCTGCTTCTAATAACACGGTGGGATGCTGAGAGAGGACTGTTCAGAGCCTGACAGAAAAGCAACTCGATGAATTTGATGTCACTCTTTGATCTGTCAAATCCCGCATGCTCACTCACACACACACACCCACACACACACACATACACAAACAAACAACTCACACACATTTACTTTCTCTAATCCTTTTCACGGTGCTGCGGGGCCAGATTCAGTCCCAGTATGTACTGGGCAGAAGTCAGGGAAATGCACTGGATGAGTTGTGAGGCTGACTGAGATAAACAGACACGTTCTTCAGGGCAGAGTTTGGGCATTAGCATTAGCTTACATTAGCTAGTAAAATATAAAATCTGCTCACAAAGGTCATTATTTTAGCCGACAGAGTCGATAATGTGATGATAGCTTGGCCATTGTTTTAACTGTAAACGCTGCAAGAAACGAAAGTTTGACAGGCATAGGAACTGCCACTAAAGAGGGCGGGGCTTAGCAGAGAGTCACCTGAGGGTTAAATTAACAGCTCCTGCACGGGAATTTATAGTTTCTTGATTTTCTGTTAAGTGAGACTGGTCTAGATAATTCATGTAAGTTAGTTCTTCTTTTTTTATGTCATTTCATTTCTTTTTTTTTTGCATGATTGTTTACGTAAGTGTATATATGCATCCACAAGCGCATATGCTTGTGTCGTCTGTATAGTATTCAGGTACTCTGGGCATTTCACAACCAACTACTTGCTTAAAAAGTTAGTTGAAAACTCCTTCCTCCTTTAAGTACCTCTGAACAGCCTGGTGATCTATTAAAGCCTTTTCATTAACATGCTCTATAAGTTGTGCTGACGATGGTCATGTTTACCTTCATAAATCCCTTTTTTTTGCATCTGACTTGCCATTTAACTCTTTGCAAATGTCAAGCCCTTTATTGGGTGATCAAAAATGAAATCCTACAAGGAATCAGACTTTGCTTTTTCCTTGTAAAACAGTTGGGTTGTTTGTTTTTGAATGCAACCCAAGGTCCAGTAAATGTCTGCTAATCACAGCGAATAAAAAAGGTTTTGAGGAAAAACAATAGAAGATCATGTGGCATCACATTCATCACAGTTTCAGAATTATTCTCCCTGCGAGAGAGACCACAAAGGGCAATTGCACTAAACAAAAGGCAATAAGGAAAACGAAGACTTAGGGGATGACAGTGACCAATGAGCACCGCTGCACCCTCAGGCTGAACCCTGAGTCCATTTAATCTGGTGTTCCCTGCTTTCTTATCAACTCAAAGTAAGGGCTCAGCATGCACTCAGAGATCCAGTAAAGCAGATCGAGGAGTTTATGTTTTACACAAACTAACTTCTCAACAGTTGTCAGAGTTTTATCCCCCCCCCAAAAAAAGTGGCAGAGAGATAATTGTCAAAAAGACAAGCAATCTTTTTCATGGTTTTTGAGAGACAGCAAGAGTTTTTGGTGACTGTAAGACCAAGAAAAATGAGGAGCTTGGATTTGAAAAGAACTCCAACTGTGACTGTGAAAAAGGGAGAATAGTAGTTTCATGAATAGAGACCAGAGTTGTGATATTTTCAGCTGCCGTGACCTCTAATTACTGGAGTCTGCCATGGTGATGTGAGAAAAATGCAGTCTGGGGGTCAAAGACAGGCCTCAACCTCCTGAACAATGAACCTGCTCATTAAAATCAACGGTGAGGCCATTGTCAGAAATGTCTCGTCACAACTATTAGCCACCTATCTTCGAGCCAAACAAAGCAGCTCATAGTATTTTCACTGATGTATACTTCAGCGTTTTGGGAGAAAGATGTGAGCTCCAGGCTGCCTTTTTCCTATGCTGGTGTTAACTCAGGGAGGCTGCAGCAGAACAAAGCACAACTGTTGGTTTTTCATAGATAAGCCTGAAGACTTTTGAATATTTGAGGTGCACTGTAGCAGAAAATCAAATCTTATAAATTATAATCAGGTCCTGCATAAGGAAGAAATAAGTTTCATACAAAAGAAGCATAAATAAAAACTCTAATGCCAGACCTTTCAATGCTTGTTGATGTCCAACATTTTTAGCAATTTAAACCACCGGTCAATGTGCCCATCAACAGCTGATTCCCCCCTTAGAAATAAGAAAAAGAAATAGAGCTAATGTTACTAACCATGGCCACAAATTTACTGTTTCGGTGCATTATCAGCACCCTCAGCGCTGAAGATGACCTGAATTAGCCACTAGCTGGTGTGCATAGTGAAATATTTAGCAGAAAGAGATCCGGGTATTTCCAAGGATTTGACAGCATTTGTTTTAAATTCTTCTATTTGTGCAAATTTTAGCCAAAGATTGCTTTTTTCAAGTGAGGTGGTTGCTAAACTAGAAGCTTTTGTTATCACTGACTCTTCCTCCAGTTGTTGCATTATAAAGCAATTATTGCCAAACATTTGCATAAAAGTGTTTGTCTTGTATCATTAAAGCAGGATACAGTATGTTTATGCATGACTCCCATTTTTTAAATACAAAGACACCTTTGTTTCTGCAGACAGAGACGACAGACTGCCAAACACAAACCTTCTCTGCTCTCTGCTTTCACTCATTTGCCGTCGCTGTAAATGCAACTTCATTGGAACAATTTTAAGATGTACAAGTCACTCGGAAAAATCCTCCAGAGACAGTGGAAGAATAATTACCACTTCTATTCATGGGTGAACGGTAAAGCGGTCGTTCAGGAAATTCTCAAGTGGCCCACCAGCGCCGAGGGCTGACATGCTCCGGCTTTAAATGTGATAAGGCAGCAATTGATTTGCATGATCCACTTATGATGTTCGTACTCGCTACATTCAGAAACCCAAGTCACTTTGAGACTGAAATGAATGAATTTCTTTTCTCTGCGGAGAAATTAATCAAGCCTTTGTATCTTGGTTCAGAGAATATGCAGAAAAGAAAGAGGAGAGGAATATTATTTCATTAAATCAGTTATACATTGTAATGCTAACAGGCACTTTATGACATGTATCTGAAGACTGGAGATAACCTCAGCCGTGTATATAAGAAACATACATTTTTAGATTGAATTATTCCTGCCACAGTGTCGTCTTTTCAGATTGTTTTCGTGAATAGAACATTGTCATAACACTGATTAAGAGGATGGATGTTATTTCTAAGGCTTTCCGTGTGGTAATTGTCCCAGACAGTTTGTCGCGTTTGAATAAATTAATCAGATCAAAGTTCTGTCTTTGGCGACGGGAAGAGGAAGTGCATCGGCTCCAGGTTTTCTTTTTTTCCTTAGGGAGGGGATGTGGCCATTAGTCAAGAAAATGATTTGATCACTTCTGTCAAAGGCGACGTCGTGAACAAGCTCGTTGCATCACTGAGCACCATGAGGGGCATTAACCTCCATCACATTTCCTTTCCAGCGAGCTTTCAAGCCTTATCTTGCAGTCCGAGAATAGCAGCTCTGACTAACACGTTGCTGGCTAATAGTTTGGTTACTTTCTGCCTTTGCATCACAGTGTGATGCTGTATCACTTGGCTGTAGCCCACAGGAACAGGCTGAAAAGGCTCAACAGGAAATGAGCACGGGTTCGGATTCCATTTAAACCTTTCGCCTTTAAAAAAGTAACCTGTGTAATTCAGCCGGCTTGCTCTCTCGCTCAGTCCAAAGAAATCGTGGAAAGAGGAACCTCTGACCTCTTCGTCCCAGGTTTGGTTTGTTGTTGTGGTCCCCCTGTATTTTTTTTTTTCCAGGTCAGAGACTTTATTTTGGATTCCAAAGCTGGTTTGGAAATGAAAACACAGAGTGCAGCACCGAGCAAGGCAGTGTTCAAAAATTCAGAGCAGCAGCAGCAGCAGCATCGAGCTCTCGCAGCAGTCTGAGCTGGATGGTTTCTCCGAGCAAAAAAGCAGTGTCATTTTAAAAATGCATCCTTGTCTGGTCGTAGAAGTTGTGACTAAATGAAGACGCTGGTGTTTGGTTTTCATCTAGCATGTGAATATTTAATCGTCAGCAAAAGCTACACTGGCAGCAGTTGGTTTCAAAAGTGATGAAATGCCTGTAATATTTTGTCTCCCGGTGCTAAAAGAACAGGTATAAAATGTTTTTACAGCTAAAAAAACAATTTAAATACATCATCCTTTACCTTAATGCTTTGGGGTTGAACTTGTAAGTCAAAAAAGACAAAAAATTAGATGAGATAATCAAGACCACTCTCTTCTGTCAGCTGTTTATGGAGCCAGATCCGACCCAGCAGCTTATCATAACAGCTGGAAATGTCTAAACCAAAAGACGACGATGACAAGATCCACCTACCAGCACCTCCAGGTTTGATTCAACCCATTTAAATGAAATAAAGGGAAACGAGTAAGCCAGCTGTAAGAATTGTATTAATTATCTCACCTTTGTTTCACAAGAAAGGGACATTTTTTATCCATGATATCAAATTCCCCTTTGAAAGGGACTTTTTTAATTGCATAAAAGTCAAATTCAATCAGCTCCACTGTGAATTCCCTGCATGAGTCCAAGCTGCCGTCATTCACATGTCAGATCTCTGCTCAGGATGCCGGGTTGACCGTCTCATTGGGACCAGTTTACACAAAAGAACAAGAAACTATAGTACCTTTAACACAGTCCAGGTAACAATTTGGGAATATGCTTTTTATGATAAAGCCCAAGCTAATTTACCGTTTTAATAAATGTACTTTTAGTGATATAGCAGAACTTAAACAAATTTATATTCCAAATAAACTTTCTATTGAAAAATCTCTTGACTCCATCAATATTTGAACAGATCGGAAGAG
>JAQNCA010000015.1:4760326-4774587 GCA_029783725.1 Acanthurus tractus
GAAGTGTTTCTTTTGAATACACTGAATCACACTTACTCATTCTGTAAAGCACCGTTTATGCAGATATGTGCGATTTAAAGTAAGTCAGCAATGACTCACAAGTAAAAAATATCCCATTACAAACACAAATGGTAGTTAAACTCACCCAGCAGTGCGGAAGCAGCAGCATTCTGAGCTTTGACACCTCCAGGAGCAGGGAAGCCCTGTGGAGTGTTGCTGCGACTGTCATCAAGGCCCAGCTCTTTACGTGGCGCCTTCGGGGCTGCCAATTCCTCCGGTATCTGCTTCTGTCGCCGACGTTTCTTACTCCACAGCTCATGACAGTCCTGCCACAGCGGAAGACTGGAGAGGTGGAAACAGTTAAAAATGGTGGGAGAACATTAAAAGTGTTGTAATCCTGCTGATAAACATGTTGATGCAACGTGAAGTGCAACATACTCTGGTGGGGGCATCTTGTCTGGGTCAACATCCTTGAGGAACTCGCTGCCCAACGCTTGCTCAGCCGTACAGCGTTTGCTGGGATCCAAGTTTAACATGTGGTCAAACAGGTCCAGGGCGGACGGAGGGATACTGGACAGACACAAGAGCACAAGATTTCATTACACTGCATTGATAGTTTGCCCAATCTTCAAATGTTCTATTATGCAGAGTATACATCAACTTACAAAGCAAACTCCTCTCGTAACCGTCTCCTGTACTGTTTCTTTGGCTTCATGGTGTTGAAGAAGGGGAGTTTAATTACATCTGGCCAGACAGCGGGGCAGGGGCTGCCACATATCCGGCTACAGGACAGAAAGTCATTTTTGTTTAAGCAGAGCACAGGAATGTGTGGACATCATAGGCAACAGGGATTTTCTACATATCCGACACTGGGTGTTGTTCAGACAACACCCAAAGAAGTGGCCTGACATGTTTTTTTTTTTCTCCATTATATGCTGCACATAGTTCACAGTTAAGAAAGATCTGTGTGAACCTTTAGGGTTTCCAGCAAGAGAGGTGGATTTCCTCTGCTGACTTCATAACCACCTTCATATGTCCTTTAGCAAAGGCAGTCATGACAAATCAAGTAAGGCCTGTTAATAAAAACCTCTTGTGGCTTTGCAGCACTGAGGTTGATTGGGAGGATGGTGGAAATTATAAGCAATGCTTCCTCTTCCTGTTTTAGGTAATCGAAACCCCTTCTCTATCTCTGGCTCATGTTGGTGCACAACTTAATAAAACCTAGTTAAGAGCTCAGGACTAAAGTTTTAAGACATCAATATTTTTTCCTGATTTAGCCTGAACTTACCTGATAAGCTCTAGCTGGGCGAGCTCCTGATTAGCTTGAAAAATCGGTTTCTTTGTGAACAGCTCTCCAAGAATGCATCTGTAAAAGACAAAATAAGATACTAATAAAGATTAATACTGACAGGCCAGATGATGAAGACCCGCACAGTACACAAACTTAAGTCAATGTCAGCTGAGCACTTACCCACAGCTCCACACATCAATAGCTGGAGTGTACCTCTCTTCTCCCAGAAGTAACTCTGGGGGACGGTACCATAGTGTAATCACTTTGTTGGTGTATGGACGACTAAGCGTGAGAACAAAGGACAAGAGGTTATGTTATCACACATGAGAATGAAAAATAGCAGTGAAGATAACAGTTGTGGAGTTCATCAGTAAAGCTTACCTCTCTTCGGAGTTATACAGCCGAGCAAGACCAAAGTCTGCAAGCTTTATTTGACCTCTGATTTGGAGAAAGAACATTTTATGTCATGGGGAAGTGTGCTAAAGTATGTAATAAAACAAAACTGTTCGTTCTATCTGAGTGTAGAAAGACTGACAACTCACTTGTTATTGAGCAGAATGTTAGAGCATTTTATATCTCTATGCAGAAAGTTTTTCTTGTGGCAGTAATCCAGGCCCTCCAGCAGCTGTCGCATGAAAGACTTAATGTGGCTCTCGTTGAAATGAACCAAGCCAGATTCAAGCAAACCCATCAAGTCGTGGTCCATGTATTCAAACACAAGATAGAAAGCACCTGAGATGAAAAAAGTAAAGATTTAGTCATTTAAAAAAATGACTTTGATTGAACAAATCATGTTATGTAGCAGGATCATGAGGTAGTGAAAACAATGTACCTTTGTCATTCTTAAAATCTAAAGCATCTTCCTTGTCTGTGACAATCTCCTTCATGTTTATGATGCTCTTGTGGTTGAGTTGTCGTAAAATTTTAATCTCTCTAATGGCGGTGATTGGAAAGCCCTCCTTTTCATTGTCCAGTCGAACCTTCTTCAAAGCAACCATTTCAGCTGTGAAACAGAAGAAAGCACTCAGTTCAAGGACTAGTCCTGGAGTCACTTCTCCATATTTGAACGCACATCCTCCAAACACTCACCAGTGTCTTTGTCTTTAGCTTTGTACACCTGACCGTAGGTGCCTTCGCCTGTGATTCCAATGATCTCAAACTTGTCCACGCAGCGTTTGCCCCAATCTATCTCAGTTTCCTTAATCTCACCATATCTTGGGCCACAAATTCTGGAAATTACAAGAAAATATTTGAGTGGAAGTGTACATACAGAAAACAAAAGCCAGAATGAAGACAATACAGCACTACTGCATACATACTTTGGTCTTCGGCGAAGTGTCTGGGACTTTTTATCTTCAGGTGGGCTGTGCGGGGAAGACGTGCCACCAGGAAGTTCAGGGGGCAGAGGCAAGTCTGTGAGAAGCTGGCGTCCCTTTCGCTCAGACTTTTTCTTTCCTGAGAGTGGGCTATCCTTCAAGCTAAAGTAGAAAAATGTAACACATATAGAGAGTGAGTAACTCTTGTCAATCAAGTTTGAATGTGCAGTAAAATTTTAGGCCATTTGTCACAACATTACATCCATACCTTTCCCCTTTATTCATATGATCCAGGACTGTTTGTGGCAATGGTAGGGGGGGCAGAGTTGAGATGAGTGGAGGAGCTGCTCGTTCCTTGTCCTTGCTCTGTCCAGGTGCTGGTGCTTTCCTTTTATCTTTAAGTACGGAGTCATCTTTCCCCTTTCCATCTCTGTCCTTGCTAGTTTGGTGGTCAGTGGCCCTCTTGGAAGACTTGTCAGAGGGGGACTGAGGCTGGCTCGATGTGGGAGTTCGGGGACCTTTCTCAGGTGGTGGGGGAGACGGAGGGCGGCCCTTTCTGGTTGCGTGATTAGACTTTGGGCTGGGCTGGTGAGCAGATGAGGAAACCTTTGTTGGAGTAGATGTGTTGCTGGAGTTCTTGGCCTTGGCAGCTGCTCCTGCAGCTTTAGCCTTTTTCTGCTTGCTTAGTTCAGCAGCGAGACTGGTTTTGAAGGTGAGTGTGCTTGGTGAGAGGCTAGAGGGGCGACTGCGAGAGCGAGAGTGGCGGTGACGACTTCGAGAACGTGAATGCCTTGTGGATGAATATGGACTTCTGCTGCGTGACCTGGCAGAGCGCCTAGAAAGAAAATGAGATAAGAAATAACTTAAAATTTTCAGCAGAGTAAATTGTATTTACTCGTAGTATAAATAAAGCTAGAAGATATGTATATTTGAAGAATGCTATGTCATGACAGAAACAATATTTTGTGCTTTAAAAATTGTACAGTCACAGACAGGACTATTTTCTTTCAATTCCATAATCTAATCTAAATTTTTAAAAAAGCATAACAATGCCAACTAATACTGACATAACACACAATGTCTTCAACAAATACCAAATTTACAACTTTTTTCTCCTTTTGGATGCAGAGTTATTTTCAACTGAACAACTGATGTTGTTGATAATATATGACCAACTTTGAATTTGGTAGCTACAAATACATCATTAAGAGGCAAATTTTTTACATAAACCTAATATAAAGCAAAGTGTTTTTGACTATTATCACAGACAACTCACATCACCCAATTAGTTTCTTTTTAAGAACTCACCTGACATCTGGACTGGGGCTCAGGGACTTTCTGTATGGACTTCGTGATCTTCTACGGTTTCCATAAGGACTCGAACCAAACTCTCCTTGTTCATACGGACTATGTCGGCCATAACTTGGGGACCTGCGCCAGTTCGCTGGGCTCACAGGGGACCGCTTCCTTTTGTTGCTAGAGTACGAACTGGGTGACTTCGGCATACCATATGACCCATACACATCTGAATCCCGGCTGTAATATGTGGAACTGGGAGAGAGTCTTTTGCTCCCGTAAGTTGGACTTCGTCTAGATATTAGCTGGTTATAACCACCAGGAGACTGGTAGCTATATGAATATGATGTCCCATAGGGACTTTCTGCTTTGAAACCAGGACTTCTCCTGTATGCCCTGAGGTCTTCGCGGTCATCTCTATAAGATTGAGGAGCATCCCTGTATGCAGATGGGGGCTCTTTATCAGATCTTGTTTTGCTTCTGTGCCTTTTTGAATCCCTCTTATCTGCAGATTGTGAGGACTGAGATGTCGATGTCCTTTTACCATTTCTGTCATTGCTCCTTGTAGTGTCTCTGTGATTTTTAGAGCCACTTAGGCTACTTCCACTCCTAGCTTTTGAGGTGTCTCTCTCTCGGCTCTGGCGATCCTTTTTCCTGGCTAGCTCCTTGTCTTGTTTGCTCCTCTCAGATGGTCCTCTTACTTGTTCGTCCTTGCTAACACTTATTCCCTCCCGGTCTCTCTGGTGACTCTTATCTGGGGATGGTGGTTCAACAAAGTCACCAAAGTCAACATCGCTGAGTCGATCCTCCGAGAGTCTGTCAGCATGGGTGACAAGTTTAGGAGAGGGGCTACCAGAAAATCGCTCTGACTGGGAGCTCACGTCATCGTACTCTACCAATGTCCGAAGTTCAACCTCTTTTTCAAAAGTGCTCTTTCGGTCATTGTCAGGGTCTCCTGCTGTACCGGTCTGCCACAAGTCCCTATCCTTGGCCTGCCTTCGTTTCTTTTTGCTAGAAGCCGATGACCGCCTCTTCTCACGGTGTCTGTCTCGCTGAGCAGCACCGCTCCCTGCCTTACTACGCCTGTCCTGCCTGTTAGCATTTCTCTGTGCAGAAGGGCTCCGTCCCCGACCCTCGCGAAGCACCTCCGAATTAGGCATTTATCAACGAAATAAATGCTATAGTCAAGTTGAGAATAATATTGGTATAATATACTTTACCTACACTATGTTCCTTGTTGTGTCGTGGAACAAAACATTGGGCTAGCTGGGTAACAAGCTAGTTAGCTAACGTAACAGCAAATTCACAATTAGACAGCCAGCTAGCTAGCTAGCTAAATCACAAGCTTAACATTAGCATTACAAAGCTAGCCCGTTTAAGCTTCCAGAAAAAGTGGGTTACTCCAGGCAGTAACTCATGACACTTGGTGCCTATAGATTCCGTTACGTTAAATCCACAGTACTGTGCTAAGTTTTAAAAACAGTCGCTACTCAACCATTGTGCTCCAAGACGGACATCTCCCAGATTTGCAAGCTAATGGTAGTCGGTTTAGCCAGCTAGCCTCCAATAGCTAACTGTGTCCAGTCGCATTCCATTTCAAGGAAGAGGCCCAAAGCGCCTCTAATTTAAAATCCAGTTCTTCTGAAATGTTGCAGTTTGTGGAAGCATGTAAATCCATTAACCATACAGTGTCAAAGTGAAAGTAAAAAGACTCTGTCTCCCTCTTACAAACTTCTCCTTGCCTTCCATCACACTCCAGTGTGCAACAAGGAAGTGAATAGCACGCGAGTTGGCCGGATAGCTGCCGTTGGCTAGCTAGCTAGCCGCTAGCACTTTAGCCAGCTAGCTTTCTTTTCTCCTTGCGTGGAGTTCAATGCAACTCAGTCAAGATGCAATAAAACAATGCTATTCAAAAGCACCTCATCTTCAGCGTTTCCTGCCGGGTTGCCGCTCCCTCTCACGACCACATGGTCCAAATGTAACAAGCGTCTCTCCGCACAAAATGGCTCATCAATTCCTTTAATTTTTATTTCAAAATATTGTAACTTTGTTCGCAATGTGCCTTCTCGTCAGGGCCCAGACAGCTTTCAAACTACAGGCCTTGTGCGTCGGTGTGAACCAATGATACCCGTATGCGTAATCCAGATCAGCGGTTACGTCACCGCTAAGGGAAACCCCTACCTTCAAAATATAGTACAAAATATACAATTCAAAATCTACTAGGGGCTACAAATTTTTAATAAACTAAGTGCTTGATAATTTAAAGACTTTGTTTCCGTATGCACTTTTTGTTTATCTCTAAAATATCATACATATGACGCACTTGATTGCTAATATTGCTTCTACACCTCTGCTATGCTGCTGTTTTGAGTAAAAACTGAGACACCTGGATTTTATTGCTTTACTTATTATTCATTTTATACGTGTAGAAAGTTTTTTTTTAAATTACAAAGTGCATCAATCCATCTCTCCTTAAACAGTTCCAGTTTAAGCACCTGATTTTAAAATCCCAGTGAGATGAAATTACATTACATCTGTCAATTATGTGCTGATTTCAAGTTAATCAAAAGCATGTTGCCTGAAGTCTAAATTTAGTCACTTTGTCTCTTATATTTTAACCACTCAAGATCCACTGTAATAACTGAAATACACCCACATCAATACTACAGTAAATCAACACCTCTATTTGTCCTTGTCAATGACACTGGCATAACCGCACATTCAAAGGATCCAAGAACTAGAATGATTGTGTTAACACATACAAAAGCTGTCTGTGCCTACACACACATTATAGTGCAACAAGAACAATTAAGTAAAGTCAAATTATGATTTATAAACTGCTTACAAACATGGTAAATTAGGGGCATATTCACAGGAATGAGAAGAGATCATATCTGAAAATTCACTACTTGTAAATAATGTTATAAAATTCTTTAGTTTCATGGTTTATTGTTTCTGTGATAGAAAATCATTATTGTGTGGGTCTGGCGGTGGGATTCAAAATGCCAAGTTGCAAAGGAACATTCCTTTCACAATCCAAGACAAATCAGTCATAGATTCGACACAAAGAAAAATATGAATACATTTAAAAATGTTATTAGTAATATTCACTTTATTTGCCATTTCCAAATAACTCACAAAAATGAATTGAAATGTAAGCTTCACCTCTTGCATTCACAAACAGATAGGCTACATTAGTGGTTATGTTTAAAATAAGTAAACATGAAGGAAACATTGATGGCATACATACAACCATCCAATCAAACACATAGATACCTTTTTTTTATTCCAAGGGTATTTATATAAAAGGCAAAACAAGTTATTTGAATACCCAGTAGGACAGCTTGCTCATAGCTTTCACACAAATATCTGTTTCAGTATCACCCCTTAAATCCTGCTGAAAATATTTGGGCCATCATCTCTATTAAATTATATGTGAAGTAAAATAGAAAAAAAAATTAGAATAAATATGAAGAGACTTTAAAAAAAGCATTGAAACAAGAATTAGTGTTAAGCCAATGTTAGAATAAGCAAGCACTATGGTGGTCACTCGTGAGTACTGTAGCTTCTGCAACCCTAAAAGACGAAGACACACAGAAGCTAATGTAATGGCTATGAGCTAAGGAGAGTATGCCATAACAGACTGTGATTCTTACACCATATGTCAGTTTTCTGCACCTGTCAGTTTAACTACCAGGGGTGTTTCAATCATAGCATGTTGTACTGGAGGTTAGCCCTTAAAACATAATAACCCAAACTACTTTCCAAACATTCTTAGGCCATGGCATCCCAACATTTCAACATTTTGGGTTTGAGTTCCCCTTGTTTATCTCATCTCACACTCCCATCTTTAAACTCTAACTCTCTCTACAGTGTGCTTTTCAGTTAATAGCAAGTAATGCAGGGGGTATTCTTTTGCATTACTATCTTTTGTACAATAAACATATTGACTTATATATATGTCAAACAAAGTCTTTCAACAAAGCATCAGATTCTTTAGTGTTCACATGTAAATTCTGGGGATTTTGAGGCATAAAAATGTTCACAATCTTTGAATGATATTAGATTTTCTAAACTGTGGTCAGATCTCTGAGCAGCATTCAAGCTTAAATGCTTCTTCTTTACTCATTGTTGTTAAAATCAGTTTACAGACTCTGTGTTTTCAAATGTTTCCAAGTTTCATATTTTCTTCCTCTTTACAATTACAACAATAATTTTTTTGCATAGACTCCAGTGTTGGGCATCCTTTTGGTTGAAGGAATCCTTTAATGTAAATAGTGAGCGGTTTCTGTGGGTGAAACACACTCACATTTACTCTGCTGTTAATGACTGGAGTGAATAGCGTCAGCAACCTCTGGTAGGTGGTCAGACATAACGACTGAAAACAACTTTTTTTTTTTTAAATAAGAAGTTTTGTGTTAAAAAATTAAGTGTGGGTCAGAAAAGAAAAACTGGGAGAAAGAAGGGGCAGATTTCACAGTGTGTTTTGGTCTGTAATTATCTGAAGCACTTTCATTTTGCCAATTTTTAACTGCTTCTATCCAGTAAAAAGCTTTCCAGTAAGTACATGAGCAAGACTAAATGAACATATGAGGGAGTTCGTGAAGATGTCACCACAGCTTTAAAACACCAGGCAGTCTTACACAAAGGTAAACAAAGCAGAATGTCAACGACCTCTAAACTCTAAACTCTGCACATCTTCGGGATTTTAAGATTACAGGCAAACAGGATGTTTTTTGGGGGATTATTCACATTCACAATGGACAGAGAGGCAACAGTGATGCACTGTACAAGAAGTACTAAATCCCTTGCATTTCTTTCACAGGCCAGTCAGAATGAAATTCTTGAAGTTCCCCTTCAGCGATTGCCACCATCAGTTTTACTCAAACACTGTAGTGCTTACGTTTCATGCTCACTATAGCAGGTTGTCACTTCCTTTAGTAAGTGGGCACTTGTTTGTACTAGCTAGCATTTTTCTTTGGTGACTGAGAGCAACCTTTTTTGGACAGTTACCTCCTCACTTCTATCAAGCCTGCACTCATTTTTATTTTATTTTACGCCTTGCAATTCATCTATCCATTATCTTGTTCACACTAAGACCCTTATTAAGAAAGACATTAAAGTAAAAAAGGAGGGGAATAAAAGGTTGGAGATTAAAAGTCTGAGCCAGGAAAAGTGAAATTTTCAAAAGAAAGCTTAACATGACTGGAAGCTATTCATTTGATCAACTTTAAAATGTAGGATGTAGTGTTATGGATCACCTTTTATCAGAGCACCAGGGATCCTTTTGTCGCAAAAAAAAGGGTAAAAAAAAAAGGCAATGAAAGTTTATTAGACGAGTGAGGTAAACTTGAAATGTTAGATTTGAAAAAAGTTCAAGTGTTGTAAATCCCTCACAGATTTAAGGGGATGATCAATGTAATTTGTGCATTTGAGAAGACTCAAAGTGACGCGAAGGAGAAAGAAAATGGAAACATGAGTGCGCTTATCTTACACTAGTGTATAGGAAAGGAGAAGGAAAAAAACTGTTTGACTTCACAGATTAAAAATAAGTGTTCATAGCCATACAACGTAATAAAATCGAGATGTAAAACGACAAACAGGAATGGCATCAAATTGCGGCTCTGGCTTACTTAACGCAACAATCTTTCATTTAAAACGTTTCATTGATTCACCGGTGCAATGTACATTTTCTTAGTGGCACTTGATGAGTTCTGGGTTGACACTACACTGCTGAGTCTGCTAACTTACATTTCCTATCCAAGATCCAGTTACATGTTCCCCATTTAACCTTGGCTCTGACACCTTTTTTTTTTTTTTGAAATCTTTTCTTTTGAACTGCACATTGTCTGAATATATTATACACATCAACTTTACAATGAAAAGTTTTTTTTTAACATTTCAGGGCTCAGCCTCTTTGTCAAGCTTAGGCCTAAATTAAAACACCATCCATTTACTACACTCTGTAATGTGGTCAGATTAAGAGAGAGAGAGTACATAAATTATTTGGAGTGTCAGCACATAAAAAGTTAGAGCTATAAATGGTGTATGGAGTGCCACCTTACTACTTCCTGACACACGGTCAGATGTCCTGTTAGCCAGGAACAGAAAGTCATGGTCAGGTACGGGCACAAAATAAATGCAAAAGTCTGAGAAATGTATATGTACACAAGCAGCCACCCTGCTCTCTGTTACCACTATAAAATACAACATCTCTCTCTAATTCTCTTGGCCAAACTTTTGCTTTTCTTCTTCCCGTTCTTCTCTTTGCTGTCCTCCATTTTCCTTGCCCGGATCTCTCTCATCAAGTCAAAGAACACCTGTCAAAACACAAAAAATGGGACTTCAGGTTTCTCTGTATGTTCAATTTCAGCTATATAAACTAATTTAGTCAGGGATGCCTATCATTAGATAGTCAAACATACCTTGTCAACATTGGCACGGGTTTTGGCAGAAGTCTCCACATAGCATACGCCCCACTGCTCAGCACGTGCCTTCGCCTCGTCTGCGCTGACCTGCCGTCGGTCATCCAAGTCTGACTTGTTTCCGACCAAGAGAAATGGCACATTCTCGTCCTCCTTCACTCGCAGAATCTGCTCTCTGTGAAACAGGAAATGTCATTCAGCCATGAATTATGTAAATAAACAGACTACTACTGGTTTAAGTAGCCTTAAGTACAGAGTGAATGACGCAAATTGATAGAAAATACAGTTGCCTTTATTGACGTTTTCAAAAATGTCAATGCCTGTACCTAATGGTTACTGTCATTAAATTCTAATGCGTAGGAAGCTGTCTCATTGAAATGGTACCAGACCTGAAGTCTACTGTTGCTGCAAATGACTCCAGTTCTGTGATGGAAAACACGCAGAGGAAACCCTCGCCACTGCGGAAGTAGTTATCCCGTATGGCTGCGTAGTCCTCTTGTCCAGCTGTGTCGAGGATGTCAATCTGTACCTCCTCTCCATCCAGCACCACTTTCTTCCTGTAACTGTCTGCTTTGGTGGGCTCATAGTCTTCGACAAACTACAAGAAATAACAATTGTGATACAAACTGTAGTTAATTCAGTCCTAAAAAATGCCAACAAAGAGACACCGTCTTATCTCAACAAATGTGAATATTACTCGTCTATAAAAATGTAATGTGCTTACCTCATCATACATGAACTGGAGAGTGAGTGCTGATTTCCCCACTCCTCCACTGCCCACCATAATCACTTTGTGAAGGGCTAGAGAGTTCTGCCCTTTTGGCTTAGCAGCTGCCATGGCTCTGAGTACCGATAGATCTGAGTGTAAAAAGGAGGAAGTTCAACGTGGAACCGGAGGTGGAGGGAAGGATTGTGAAGCAAAGATTGTAAAAAAATCAGTCCGAGGATTCCAGCTACAACAAAAGAGCCAGAAAAGAGAGAAAAGAAAAGAGAAGAGAGACTCTAAGATGTTTCATCATCATTATTTCGAAGGCTCTAGATTACAATTTTGCAGCAAGATTACACAGCTATCATTGTGTCTCCTAGCAATAAAATGAAATCAGGAGATACTGCCTTTACACTGTAAATGTAGTCCAGAGGGTAATTCTCTGTACCTTGTTCCCACTACAGCAATATAAAACATGGTAATGACCATTGGAACTAGACTGATGCATTAGAAACTGCTTCATAATCACCATTCTTCATTATCACTCATCCCTGCAGCTACATCACTGCAAGAAGATTACATTTTCTTAATAAAGCTAGAGCGAACATTGACCTTCTTCTTTGCAACAACAAAAAGTCAATTGTTATAAATGTGTCACTGATGCAACATTAGACTCAGGGCAGCTTTTGCCTTTACACTATCCAAAAATGATTTGGGGGATCCAAATATAAACATCATTGTTCCATATGTCTTCAGACATCTGCAGGAAAATTAAACTGAAGAGAAAAAGGTCTGCCAGAAAGGTGTATGGCAGTCATTCTTACAGAGCAGCAGAATGCCAAATCAAGAGCTACCATGTGAAAGCAAAGCTATTCTGTGATCTAGCTTTAAATGCTGTATGTCAAGCGATCACTAAAACATTTGCGGCCGCTGGGAAAATAGGCTACTGCTTTGAGAAAACCTAAGAAGATCAACAAGGCTATGCAAACTATTGTACTACACATCATGCCAAACAGTAGGCAAATTCCATTAACCCAAAAGGAACCTGCGGAAGCCATTCAGCAAAGAAATATAACTTTTTAAAAGCTTCTTGGTAACATCTGGCAATATTTTCAAAACTTTGACAGGAGTGGATAAAATCTGACACATGCTGAAGCGATTTAGTGGTCAGTGTCTCATACTAAACAGTCAAACAAGGCTATGGGAATACCATACCATGATGCCCTGAAGTGTGTGTCAAAGCGCTTTCCTAGTAGGCCCACACAGACCTCTAGGGATCAGGGATAATGATGGGAATGCAGCCAATAGGTCATTATACAAATTAAAAGGAAGTAGTATATGCACTAAAATCAATATTAGGATTTAGTACTGAAGGAAATGTTCTTTTACTAAAATCGTTTAAATCTTCTTGGTAGGGAAATAACAACATCAACTATCTACATCAACAAATATTTCTAAGGAAAGATTTGAGCTCCTTCTCTATCTATGTACATATGTTACATGTATGTAACTAACGCTGGCCATCTTATCGTTTCAGCCCTTAAGGCAAGTTTACACAAATTAAAAAAAAATATCGTCAGTTTTGCAATAACAATTGATAAGGTTTATAAGATGACCTCAGAATTAGGTTCATAACTCTGGTTACATATGCCACCATACTTGCTTGACAAATTACTGTGCAGATCATAAAACTGGCTACTCATTAACGATAATAACAATGGCATGACATGAACTTAATATGATTACCTATACTGTCAGCTGAGCAAGTAATCATTTCACCTTAAAATTCCAACAACAGACAACATAAATCGCAAATAACAAAGCACAACACGCTTACAATCGCGTTAACTTAATAGCAAGTTAGCTGGTGACATGTCAACGGCAGGTAAACTAGCTAGCAGTTTGATACACAGTGGGCGATGTAGCTAACAAGCTAAATAACCGCCCGGGCGGGTTAACGTCACCTGGCCAAAATTAACATTTGAGGAAGTTCAAGATAAATATAGCAGGTCGGATAATGTCTAAAAAAAAAAACAAATCCCCCCAAAATCGGATACGCAGCAACAGATGTTCGTTCGATCCTGTCAAACTCAACAGCTTCCTCGCTAGCCAGCTAAGGTGGCCACACAGGCAAAAGGCTAGCAGACGATAACAAGCAGCTAATCACAACTAAATGATGCGCTGTGAAAAAAGAGAGCTAATGTGACCGGCAGTGACACACACACCGAAAGCATTTGTGTAAATAACATCACCTACCGGCAAATAAAACAGTATTCACTCTGACACGACGTTGGACGAAGGTTAAATTATGGTGGCAAAATGAAAAGACTTAGCTAGCTACTTGTTAGCTCATGGCTAGCTCCCAAGCTAACTCCAGAGACTTGGCTGGTAGCTTTTAGCAGCAGCAGACTGACTGCACGTCCTGTGGGCTTGGCTCCGTCTGACAACGCCCGCCCGCCTGGGAGAACCAGACAACACTGACTTTTACTTTGTTTTGTCAATGTTTGACGAATTTCTCACAAATAAAATAAAATTAGTCTGTGTGACATGAAAAAAAAAATATTTTAGATTTACTGAGTTATATTGGTTATTTGACTCGCGGCTGAATTTAAGAGCGTTACAGATTAAGTGAAGTGGATTGAACATGTCAGGTAATTGATTAATTAGCTGATCCGCATAAACGTCGGCACGTTTGCTCAGAAGGAGAATGTCAAGTCAGCAAGACATAAATAGACTTTCAGGAGCCAGGTAATGTTAATTTATGCTTGATTTATTGATTTATTTTAAACAAACTGCACACATTTTATCATTTAATCCAAACACATAAAATAAGTGATTATTTGCAACTTAAAAAACAATGTCTACTGCAAAAATATATTTTTTCAGGTTGAAGTAAAGGCAGTTTCAAATGTATTTACTTAATTCTAAACTTTGTGACTTTTTTCACTAATTATAGTGATGAAGGCAGAGTCCATAATTTTTGACCTGCGCTTGAAATATGCAGAGAGGACATGGAATGAAACATTTCAGCTTGTACGAAGATGCATGGTAAGCCAGATTCAAGTAAACACCACCTTTAATCATCTTCTTTCATACTCTTTCCTTCTGCATCTAAGTTTGAAATCCCATTTTTAAATGCCACAGTGCAAACCATGGCAATCACACAGATTTCACACTGGTAGGTTTCTTTTTTTAACATGCAGAGAAAACTGATCACATGGATAAAG
>JAQNCA010000015.1:4781725-4794692 GCA_029783725.1 Acanthurus tractus
TGTGTGTGTGTGTGTGTGTGAATATGTGTGTGTGTGAGAGAGTGTGTGTGGATGTTCAGATATAGAAAGTCTGCACCGCTGGAAGCTCAAGTCCGGATCCTAGGTTTTGCTTTAATGCTGAGGCGTCCTCTGTTCAACATCTGGATTAACTATTTGGAGTCGGAGCTAACGGCCCAGCTCGTGTCTAGCCTATCTTTATGGAAAGACTGCCCTTTTTCTCTGGGATTTAAACCGCTTTTGATAACCCGAGTTTTTGCGCATAGATTATGTATTCTTTAAAATGGGTGCGAACAATGGAAAACAGTATGGGAGCGAGGGTAAGTGCTGTAATTTACGACTTTAAAACACGTTTTATTTGAATTCCACTCTGAGGGGAAGTTCATTTCATCAAACTAGACTCCAGAAAAGGCTGATATGTTGCCGTAAACTGCTTTTATTTGTGTCCGGCTGAACTTTTAAAAGCAGGAAAAACTGAATCGGTTTCTGTGAAGATTTCTTGAGATCTGTCTCTGGAAGTTTAGTGAGCTAGCTTCACACTAGCTTTATTCTCTCTGTGCCTTAATATCTTTATAATAAGAGCTTTTTCTTCCTGTGTGTGAGGTTTTATTCCGTGCTCTTTCAGATTATGAGGATGTGAGGATGATGAGGAGCTGAGAGCAACTTTGGCTTTAAATTTCCTCCTTTATGCTTCTTCTTTTTTAAGAAAAGATGTGCAACGTTTATATTTTTCATATAAAACAGGGTGACATCTGCTGGTCATATTCAAAAACTATGAAAACTCTTTTTTTTTAACTGAAAAGCATAAAATTTGGAGTTTGAGGAAAAAAAAACACCTCCAGTTAATTTTAATCCAACAAACTTCTCTGGATTATTTCCACTGCTTTTTCTCCAGAAAATAATCTTTATTGTTCATGTAGCTCCAGTTCAGACACTTTACAAAAAGCTGTCTGCATGTCACATAACTCGCATGTGTGTCATCTTATGTGCATGTATCTGTCTTTTTAAGTTGAAGTCAGAAGCAAAGGTGACGTTTAAGGCCAGTAAAAAAGTCAGTTTTAAATCAAACATCACCTCACATAATCAGTGAAAAACAGCTGACTTGGCAGGGCAGTGAGTTCATCAGACAACACCAACCAGCTTAATTTATGGCCGATTTTTTTTTTTTTTTTTTAAAGAGTGTATTCCTGCAGGTTTAGTGGAGGTGGGTCAAAGGACGGCAGTGTTTGGGCTCGTGGGCACTCAGTCATTCTTATCTTGATAAAGAGTCAAATCCAGAGGTTTTCCTCCACAGTCCTTCAATCTTTTGTTGTTTGATTTGGCAGCCATTTTGTGCCTATTGGTCAATGCAATATGATCCTCATGTAAACAAAAATATGTTGTAAAAAAAAAAAAAACCTGAAAAGGCAGAAAATGGCTTTGAGACTGTAAAATGCCAAACTGACGAGGGAACAGCTCGTCCTGGGATGATTTCCTACAGCGGACACACCTAGAAAGGATTAATATCCACAAAGTTAACTGTAATTCTTCAGTTCAAGAAGTTTTTATGACTGTCATAAAGCTGATTGGTGACTGTTTCTCCGGGTGGAGTCAGTGAAGTTGACCAAACTGTGAACTTGACTTGCACAGTAAATATTCTGAACTCGGATCCTTGAAATCCACTTTTTTTTCTGTGTGTATATGAAATTATAATAACCAGAATCTGTATCTAAAGACTTGCATTCCACAATTTTGATAAAAATCCTCCTGCCGCGGCATTAACGAGCCTGGACAAACTCACTGTCATTGCTAAAGGCATGGCTGGGCTTCAGTTAGTACCACCAATATTAGCCTTCATATCATCCTCTACCTCCTCTGTGTTTTTCATCAAAGCTCTAATCTTCCACATTTCTAATTCAAAAGAAAAAAAAAAAAAACGGAGGTCCGACTCGACCGAACACATGACTTCTGTCTCCAGAGCAGAAATGTTTGTATAAATAACATTCCAGCGTGCTCTCTTCCTAAGTCAATAACTGCAGAGAAAAGATTGGAAGTGGTGATGTTAGAAATAACAAGTGGACCAGCTCCACCTATAGGAATGCAGACTGTTAAAGGTACATGAAGTGTTTCTATCGCAGATCCGAGTCCCTCTTGAGCTAACAGTCATTAGTCGTGTGTGTGTGTGTGTGTGTGTGGGGAAAAAACATGTTGGAGGCCGTGCAGATTGTAATCAACTCGAGTGAATCACAAGGTCCTGATTCTCCCCTTTAATTGCGAGTTGGAAGAAAGTGTGATGGTGGGCACTCGGAGAAATCCCATCAAAGACGGTTATTACGCTCCAAACTTAGTGTAACTACCAGAGAAAACATCAATTTTCCTTTTGACAGCTGACATCTCCAATTAAAACCCTGATCTTTTGAATGATGCTGAAAACGTCCCTCTTATATTTAATAACAGATCTTAAGTTTCTGGTTTAAGTGCATCAATACATAAAGATATTTTGAGGTTTATTGCAAGAAAATGAACCAAAGTTGGTATTTCTTTAAGTGTTTACCTGAAAATAATCATTAAAACTTCAGTCTCAATTGATTTGGTGTTGAATTATTGCCGAGAAAATGTTTCTCATGTCAAAACTGCACCAAAGGTACCTTTAACATCGCCATCACACATTTATTGCAGTGTAATTTCACAATAGAAAATCCGACTTCATGCCATCGTCTTGATGATGTCAAACATCAGGATCTTAGTCAGACGAGCATCATTTTGCAACTTTTCTGTCCACATTTGTTTTTAAGTGTAACTCCACAATTGATTACACAGTGGTCGCAGCTATGCAGCAACTCTCCACAAACACATTATAAAAGCACAAGACAGGAAGCCGGAGCTTTTCTCAGACTTCTTTTTTCCATGAACAACAGAAAACAATCGGCCGTGCACAAATCCACATACGTCAAACAAAGAGCCCTGCAGAGCCCCTCACGCTGAGAGAGCAGAAGAATGCTGTAAGCGGATAAATATGAAAATATATTTGCTTTTGTTTATGCAGCCCCATGCTTTCGTCTCTGATTACATTGGAAAAGCGGTGTCAGGTTGACATCTGCGAGCTCCTCGTGGATTCCTGAGTCATATCTGGGGACTGTAGGAGCCTTTACAGATGTGCCGGCTCAGTGATGTCATCACAAAATGTCATTCCTACCAAAACCATATGAGCTGCACGGGTTTAAAATAAGGCAGATGTTATATGCGGTCGTGTGTACGTGCCAAAAACCCTATTTGCACCCCAGCCTAACCCTAAAAGTAACAAAGTTATTCTAAAAACTCAAAATAATACGTCATTTAAGTCTAAAAAAGACCTTAACTTTGGCTTTTGGTTTCTCAAAGGACTTAAACTTCAGTTTTCAGAGTGAAAGTTCTGTGTTTGACATATTCATCCACAACATCCTCCTCCCTATGTGGATTAAGTTGCTGTTTATGCTGCGTCAGATGGATCTACGTAGCCAAATAGCTGTCAAGTGCAACGAGACACGCATTTAAAATGCCGATGATTAATCCTCCATGAATCTGTGTGGTCATGTGTTTTTTTTTTTTTTTTTTGCACAGCTGAGTTTGGAGTCACAGGTTGCATTTTTCCTCCCGACGCAACCTTTCATATTTACGACTCATTTCTTGAACTGTCTGGTCTCCATGTGCCGTGTGGCTGTGACTGTTTGGGAGTACCTTCTCCGGGGCCTGTCGTGCTGGGTGAAAGGAGCGTACATAGTCTGAAGAAAAAGCCACAGAGCTGCATTTATGATCTGACAGAGGAATGAAATGCCATAAACAACTGCTCCACAGGCAGCCTGCAGTCACCATGGCAGTCGGGCCTGCCGTGCTCTGGCAGGAGACGCACACAATTAAAGAATATCTCTTTGAAATGTAGCTCTCCCGTGCGCCTGTTACGAAAACCCAAATCCTAAATCTAATAACGCGAGGATGGCTCGGAGAGTAAAAAAGAGCTGCAGATTCACGTGAACTCGATAAAAAAGCACTTTGTGATCGTTCTTTTTAAAAAAAGAGCGATTATTTGTGTCTAACACAAGAGTGTTTCCTCCATAGAAGTAAAAGGCGGAAGAGGATTTCAGGACACTTTATTCTTCTTCCAAATTAAAAAAAAACGGACACTTATTCAAACAAACCAGAGGAGACTGTGTGCATGTGCCAAGGCTAGCCCTTCATCCAAAAACTGAGGAACACAGCAGCCGTGAAAGCCGAGAGCGAGGAGCTTTATGCTTCCCTACACTTCATACCTCCTCACTGTGTTTAACACATCATCAAAGTGCAATTCCTCCTTATCTCTGACAGACATTCTTCAGGATTTAAACATAAAAAGTGTTTTTTTTTTCTCTCCCTCAAATGAAAAGGGGTAAAAAAACAATAAATCATGACTGCAGTTTGTCATCTTAAGTTTCTACACTTTGTCCCAGCGGATTTGTTTTTTCTTCTCCTTCCCCCTGCAGGTAAAGGGAGCTCAAGCATCTCTTCTGACATAAGTTCGAGCACAGATCATACACCAACTAAAGCTCCAAAGAATGTGGCTACCACCGAAGGTAAGGCATCTGGTGCTCATTAACCAAACTCCCCTCCCTTCTCCTTTCCCTCCTCTTCTTCTTCTTCTTCTTCTTCTTCTCCTCCTCCCGCCCCCTCTCTTTCCTCCCCATCTACTTTCTGGTCTGCCTATTTTTGGAGAGAAACCTGTGTGTTCCTGGGATAACCCTGGATTGAAAACAAACTCACGGCTCCCATCAGAACCCAGAAACCAAAGGCATTTCTTGGGGCTTTGTTTAAGGAGAGAGAGGGAGAGAGAGAGAGAAAAAAAAAAGCACTCCTGGCGTCTCATTGTTGAAGAATGCTTATCTAAACTGTGGTCGTATCAGGCTCAAAGCGTTGCCAGGGAGGGAGGTACGTGAGCTCAAAGAGAGAGAGAGAGAGGAGGGCCGGAGAGGTTTTTTTTTCTGGAGAAGGTGTGGGGAGTGAAAATGGGAAAAAGAGAGCTTCACCTTCTGCTGGGACGCTGTTGTTGCTCCTCTCCATGCAGCTCTCGAGCTCCCTCTCGCCTCCCCAGCCTTCTGCCTCCTGCCCGGGCAGACTGAGTGTAGGGAGCTGCTCCTCTTTGTCAGGAGCGTAGGTGCTACGAATGGAAACTGTATGCCTGCTGTAATGCTTCAGAAATACACTGCAGCCTCCTGTCAGCTGTCGTTTTGAATGAGGACAATCTGTCAAAGCAGAGTTCCTTTTATTCTGAAAGGACGGAACAAAAATCTCTTAAACTCGAAGCTTAAAAGTGCCAGGTGCTGTTTCCCCTCCTTCTTGTAGGAGCCTAAATTTGAGCTTTTACTCTCTGTAAGATCATATTTTGTTATTTGAAAAAACATTTAAAATTTATAAAGATTTCAGACCAATTGCTCTTCAACTCAAACTACTTTTTAATTCACTTGTTTATTTTACTGATGAACTTGCTTACTGAGGAAATCCTGAGCAAAACCCTGTTTTTACCATAATCATTTCCTCTTAATCCTCTGTTCCATTTAACCAAAATAATTTAATATAATTTTGATTTTGTTTAAAGAAAACTCCACGGAGCAGAATGCATCATATTAGTGTTCACATTTATCGGAAACATATACAAATCTGTTGAAAATATGAAAAATACAGTCTCCAGGGTCCAAACATTTGCACTTAGACCACTGAAAGTCTGTAATTTTCATCATATTTTTTCGGAAACATTTTTTTTACTGCTGTAAACGAGTCAACAACCAAACAAGACACTTTGTTTTTTATTCATGACAGGAACAATTTATTAACAATTCTGTCAGGAAGCAGAACGTTTGCCAACATTTTTGTCTTGTTTTTATTTATCGATGAAAGATCAGCAGATTTCAACACAGTTCTGGCAAAAAATTGACTTGTAAATTAGTTTTTATTTACTTATTGTCTCATTTTCTGCAGTGAAACAGTGTTGTTGGTGAAAAGCGTGATGAAAGTTTAGCAGCGACAAAATCAACTTTGACCTTTTTTGGCCGCTTGTTGAAAGCCCAACAAATTGGAAACAAAGGATGGACATTGTTAGATTATGAAGTTGATACAGTTTGTGTTTTATATGTGTTGGTTCAGTTTCTGGCTCTGTAACTGTTAAATGCCCCACTGCGTCCATCTGTTAGTCACCGACTCGTCAGTCTGTTTTTTCGGTGATGGACTGGGAGCGTACGGTGAGTTTTCACAGCTGCCTCCTGCAGCTGGAAGCAAGAATGATCACAGCTGAGAGAGCGAATCGAAACGATGAAGTTGTGGGCTTTAAAAACAAAAAGAATATGCTGAAAGAGGCTAAAGTGTCACAGGAGCTGAGGTGAATATTCTCTGCGGGTAGTGAAGTTTTTGTCATCACACATATGCATTTAATTCTTTGTTAATAACAAATGTTGACTGGTGCAGCTGACAGAATTTCAATAGCAGACTAATTTTATCTTTATACGATCTTAAAATGTGTTTTGGTTTAGCAGTGACTATAAAAAGTGTGACCAAAACATATCTGAGTCTGTTACTGTTGCATCTGAGCTGAGCGCTGCCCAGTGATGTGCATGCAGCAGGTTCAAGCAATAACGTTTTTGAGTAAGCGCTCCAAATTACATCACTTTATCATCAACAGCACCTGAGTTACACACATTTTTGTGACCACTCATTGCACAACTGTATTTGTGATTCCTGACTCCTGTGCAGAAATTGGAAATACCCAAGTTTCTCATCCATGAAAACAGAGTTGCTGCTCCTCAACCCCCCAAACAGACACATTTCACTCCCTGTGACTTCTTCTATGAGAAGAAGTGTGTGTGTGTGTGTGTGTGTGTGTGTCTGGGCCGCAGTCGTAGTCATAGAGGAAAGTTTCTGGTCTATGGTGAAATCACCAAAGTGCACATACCAGTGGTTGGAAAAAAGTGTGTAACTCAGGTGCTGAAGTTACTGTGCAGCGCTGCGTTCATGTGCAGCGGGAACAATCTCTGAAGCTTGTGGTCGTGCTTCGTATACGGCATCCTACAGCTCATTTACCATGTATGTCAGACCGCTTTAATGTCTGACGACTGTGTTTTGGCAAGAAATGTTGAAAGAGTGTGAGTCAGACGGTGAAGAGAAGAAATCTGAGACCTCGGTGAAGTAATCACTGACTCATTGATTTTGATCGAAAACATTATCAAAACTCCCCTCGGATGCATTACGGTCTCTCCCAGTTTGTGGTAAAGTCTCTCTGTCTCCCTCTGACTCGCCGTCTTGCATGCTCGTACACATGTACACTCATCCCGTTGCTCTCATGCATGGTCATCACCGATCTTAAATTTGCTCTGGCGTGATGGATGTAGTATTCTTGTGGTTTGGAGCTGCCCACAAGAAAACAAATAGCAGCTCCAGCCTGTGTTTACAACTGTCGCTCTGCTGCAGATTTCAAGGTGTTTCTCAGGGAGAGAAGAGAGAATAAAACGCTCGGCTGACTCCTCATGAGACATCAGATGCTTTTTTTTAATTTACAGAAGATGTGTGTTAGCTGGTTCGGTCGCTGTGAGGTTAATTCACTGATTAACCTCCCTTCATATGGAGTGAGTGTGCATTAAGATGAGGCAGATTACCGCTGCTCAGTCGGCTTCACTGGAAATGCTGACTCACGTTGATTCCTCCATTGAGAAGCTGCTGGAAATGCACCAAGAGTGTTTTGTGGACGCTGATAACTGTGGAGAACACGTCTGCCTGGAGAACAACCTGCGCAGATAGAAATATACAGTAGTATATAGCATGGTATGGCCAGTGGCTTCCCCACCATAATTTCCCTCCTGTGTTATGACTGAAATTGTTATTTTTTTCTCCATGCTAAGTGGGAGTAATTACATGGTCTGGAACCGCCACGGCCACAGGCAAATCCCCCCTCCTTAAAAAGATACACTCACATGCACATACACGAATACACACATGAGCATTACCCTGGTTCCCATGCTCACACACACACACACACACACAGAGGCAGATCACACAGTCGTTGCCCACCTCGTCCTGTGGTCCTCTAAACTAATCAGGAAGCAGACTGGGCTGCTTCCCCACCACACACACACACACACACACACACACACAGGAAGAGTATTCATGTTAGGGTCTCACACACCAACCTCGTACTGTCACTGCTGCATTAATGGAGTTAGTTATTTAATTACTTAGTTACTTAGTTACCTAGTTAGTTAGGTAAGTAGGAAGAAGGAGTTAGTGCAACATTATCTCTAACTGTATCTCAACAACCAATCAGATTATATATCCATGTATATGTTCTGCATATGTATTGTACCTGGAGTGGGAGGGGCTTTACTAGGAAGGGGGTGGAGCTTAAACCAGAAGTTGACAGCTTAAACACAATTTTTTTACTGGTCCATGGTGGTTAAAGTTATTTCTTATTAGATACTTTTTTACATTTTTTGTTTAGAACAGCTTTAAAGCTTCAGATCAATGTCTTTGATCACAAAAGTAAGAGATTTATTTACAGACCAATTAAGTGAAATTGATAAAAATTCACGTTATTAACATTTTTTTCATGTTTTACTCTTTGAGACTTATACCTTGTGATGCTTCAGTGTGTGATCACAGAGTCCCATGTTTATATTTATATTAGGGGAAAAGATTTGTTTTATTTCTTCACAAAGCAAACCGTTACTTTTTACACATAACCATGTGACATATTGTTTTGTATATGAAGATGCAACTTTGTCCCTTTTACAGCGTATATTGGGTTTTTCCGTGATGTAGTTAAAGGAAATCAAGAATATTTTCTCTGCTACAGGCACATTGATTTACCTCTTTCAGCTTTATTAGGCATCCACAGTGTCAGGTTGTAATGAAACAACAAATCATCCTTTTAGTGGACAGGAGCAGGATGGAGTTTTTGTTTTCTCCTTTGAAGGAATTTACAGCCAGGTGTTATGTATCTCTCTCAAACAAGCAAAAAAAAATAACAAGAGGATAAATTCTGACTTATTTCTGATACAACTACAACATAAAGTCTAAAATCCTACTGAGCCAATACAAGAAAACACTTTCCATGATGGAAATTAATAAATGACCCCTCGTTTCGACAGGGAATTTAATCTTAATTTTAGATCTTCAAGAGAATAATAAAGGAGAGTGAAACCTTTAAGTGTACTGAATTGAAAAAAAAAGGATTTTAATGGTTGGAAACAAATTTTTATTAGTATGAAAAGATTTTTATTTCCATTTTCAAAAGATATATAACCTCTCCCCTCAGCCCTGTGTGTCAGATCCAAAGCAGAGTCACTGAGAATAAATAGCTGGAGACTGAACCACTTCTAACTGGAAATGATTAATTTTTCTACAGACTTCATGCCAGTCATATCAGAAGTCTTCACACAGTCGGTTTTAAGTCAATAAATCATAATATTGAGTTATTGTTCCACTCTAATATCAGCACACAGATGGAAAGTAGGCCACTGGCTGTCTCTCTTCATTGGTCCGACATGTATTCCCACAAAATCAACATTAGAAACTTACACTCATTCTCCTCCCGAAAACAAACCGACAGACAGTCGTCTGGCAAGTTTTTGCAACGTGTCTCTGTTTTCATTCATTATTTAGACGGGCTTGTGGTGGCCTGACCCAGTTGAGTTGCTTATTAGCTGCAGACTGCGAGGCACAGTCCTGGACGGTAAATCCTTCCTGTGGGATGAAACTGAGTATCTCCCAGCAGGGGGTCACACTGCGACCCCGTCTGGGCCTCAAGGGTTTGCTTTGGCACAGCTGAACTCCGGGTACCTGAGGAATGTGGCTCAGACATGGCAGGAGCTCAACTGACAACACCCTGAGATGTTCAGCCTGTGTGTCGTAACTCGTAAAGACCGGTTTGATCCTCCTATATCAGCTGGAGCGTGTGCCAAGCTCCTGCCGCTGATGTAACGCAGACTCTCGGGGGTGTAGATCATGTCAGAGCAGCAGTGCTTCGAGGGGTCAGCTAAATCACCCATTTATAATGGCACCAGGAAGGTAGCTTGGGAAACGGGGAATGGTGGGAACAAAGTACAAGCTGACTTCCTTTCTGTCTGCCAGGGACCAAAGAAACAGTGATAACAGTGAGACGGAAAATTTGAGTCTGTTCTTCCACACACAAGTGAAAAATCACACTGTAAACATGACCATACAGTCCACTGAGCATGCACATGTCAGCGTTTGGTGTTGCCTCATTGCATGTAAGCGTGAAAAAAATGCAGAATTTAGTTGCGTAATAGCTTCTTGCATAGAAAACAAGGTCAGCAATACCTGTAATTCATTATCAATGTCTGATTAAGTGCTGGTAGTCGAGGTTTTAAGACAAACACGCTGATGTGGTTTGTGTTTCTGTCAGATAAGGATCATGTGACAGGGGTGTGACCAATCAGGAGAGGACACATTGTGACTAAACCGTGACTCAATCAGGAAGTGACCGCGGTTGCCTCGTGTTTTCTGGAAGTCTCCATTATCGCTTACTCAGACTACAACTACAACCCGGAGTTTTCAGATTATAAAATATCAGCAGCGTTTCAGAAAGTTTTAAGGTTTTAAAAGGCCTAAAGAGTTTGGACAGTGGACTTGGATGTGGTGGAGTTATGTGTTTTTCAGTAGGAATGAGCCTTTTTGAAGAACTGACGCCAGAATCAGATCGAACATTATCAGGCCAGTCATAGCCAAATCGTGGTGTTTGAAGCAACATCTCTTTGTCGTAATCAATAGAAGATGACTAATACTGCGTTTGTGGGGTTTTACAACTCCCTCACGTAATGATTAGTGGTTTCAAAAGTCTTGAAAAATCCCTAAGGTGCGCACATGTCAACATGCCCAGAAGATGCTGACAGTATAACATTGAATGTCATTCTAACTCAAATTCCCATGGTTCCCTGTTTCTCACATTCTTTTATGGCTCTATTTTGATCATCTCAGCCAAGAAGAGAAGTTTTTTTGTGAATTTTGGACATTTTGTTTTTAAATTGCTTGGTGTTTTGACCCGAGTGTCATTTACTCTGGCTTATAAAAACATGTTTTTTTCTTTTAATTCAGCTGGAGGAGACAATGATGGAATATCATTGCAATACACTCTTAATATTGATCGCTCTCAGTTCACAGTATTTCCACTTAGCTGTCGCGGAGGCAGTGTGAAGGTCAGCTACAGTCTAAACAGTTTCCCCCCCCAGAGAGCTCCTGTCTCCAGCATGTTAATATTTTTGCCCTCCCAAAGGCAACAAATCCCTCACACTCCATCTGTAAACTAACCTCATGCGCTGATGACCCATTTACTCGTGTTTACTCGAGCCGATATATAATGTTTCACTGTTGATCTTCGCCATGCCAAATGCGAGAAGAGGTGTTTGTGTGTCTCGTTTGCTGCCGGGACATTTTCACTGCAGAGTTGTTGTCTCCCACTTATGTTGTAAATGTAACTTTTAGCATTCATCAGTAGTCATTATGGCAGTATATCTTTTTAAGACAAACAACTCTGGGCAAACCGCAGGCCCGATGTGACAAATTTATCTTTTCAAAGACTCGGTGAAACTCAATGCTGCATTTGTTCTCCGCTCTGCAGCTGCGTTGGAAGTCTCAACACAGACAGAGGACTCTGTTTAGATGAGGAAGCATCTGTTTTTGGAGGAAAATGTTTGACAGGTGATTGACTATCTTACGGAGGATTAGAGGAAACGTTGTAGATCATTCTCATTTAATGCGCATAAATCTACAAAGTTAAAATGCAGGCAGCACTGATGGAAGAACAACTCTTTCCCATTAACTTATTCCACTAAGAAGCACATTGCAGTTTATTTTAGGACTTTTTTCAACAAGTCCATCATATTTGCTGTGAGACAAATCAACGCTTCACTTCCAGTCCTCATTGGAAATTGTCTACGTAAAGAGAGAACACAGAGAGGCAAAGAATGCCAAAGCTATTTTCCCCCAGATTTTCTCCATCAGCTGTCCTCGCTCCTCCCCCTTCCTCTCGGCCGCTCCTAGAGCCAGGAAATCTGAGCGAAAAAGCACAGAACAAGGCGGCGAAAAGAAAAAAGAAAACAAGTGAAAGCAGTTTAGCGCAGGAGGAGGAGATGGAGGAGGAGGAGGAGGAGGGGAAGCAAAGTAAAGCAAAGGCAGTCCAGCGAGCTCCATCTCATAACTCTCCTCTGATTACTACTCCGTCTTCTCATTCTGTGTCTCAGGGAGGAAGCGCTGGCCCTGTTGTTTTGAATGCGTTTGCCATTTTCTTCAGCGAGGTCACATTTTTCAGCCCTACTACGGCAGCGTGTTTGACAGGGGTTAGGAAAGACGCCATCTGGCCGAAACGTACACTCGCTTCCTGTAAGATCCTGGCCCCCCGAGTGGTGTTTTTACTGTGATACACCTGGGTCTTTTCGCCTTTATGTGGCAATACGACTGCAGTTGTGAACCAGCTGAACTGACACACTGGACTTCCCCCCGCCCTCTTTTCATTCTGTGGTTTGTTTCATTACGTAAGCGGGGAAGTGTCAGTTGTGACTGAAGCTGCAATGGCACAAAAATGGGGGAAAAATCTAGCCAGTGTTCTTGAAGGGGTCTCGGTTGGAGAAATTGAACAGTGTTTTTCAAGCAACCAGAACAACAAAATGACTCTCAATTTGCGGTTGCACATACCTGGCTCTTTCATGCAAAAGGAAAAAAAGAACCGTTTTCAAAAGTTTGACTTCATCTTTCATGGATGGATAAAACATTTAGTTTCTGGTTTAGTTTCTGAAACTTCTGCCTTTTTCATCACAGAAGTTCCAACTTAGACCCGATCCAGACACATTATGCATGTCAGGTTTGCTAATAGCCGTCATTTTAGTGGTTACGGTCGATGAGAAAATTTGGGGATGTTGAAAAAGGAAATCCCCTGGAAAAAAGGTGTAGATTATCTTCTTTTAAGACTCTCAAAACCTTCAAG
>JAQNCA010000015.1:4910637-4928193 GCA_029783725.1 Acanthurus tractus
TTTCCTCTCCAAACTAACTGCAGGCTGCATGAGGTGATACGACAAATGTCGTTCGATCGGTGTGAATCCATTGTCTCCCATTCTCCTCTGGTTTATTAGCCGATGACTAAAAAACCTGCAGCCATGCTTGCAGACTGCACCAGTGCTGCCTTCACGTCATATGAAGGGGGGGGGGTTGATGGCAGGGAGGGAAGAGTCCCATGTTGGTAGTTTGCGTGCCTTCATGACATGAGTTTCATGAATTTATAGTGTGAGATTTACAGCCTCTCTGTACAATGGAGTCCTTTTTCTTTAGGGATGCTTGGCAGCCAGTTGCTAGCATTGTATTGATTGCTTATTGCTCAGTAACATGAGTTTTAAATTAGTGCAAGCTGTCCTGACAACTAATTTTGCATCACTTTATACTGTAGGGAGAAGACCAAAGCCTTTATAATATTTAAACCAAACAATAAGATTATTGCCACTGATATCCAGTATCAGTATTAATAAAATCCTACAGATATCCATCCTTAATGATAATGCTAGCTTTCATTTTAATCTTCATCATGTCTGAAATGCATCTCTTGTTGAGGGAAACATGATTATATCTGATGAATATCACAGCAGTTCAACCCTGTGGTGGTTCTGGAAGAAAAAATCAGGTGATTAGCAAAGTCAGACATGTTCGTCCTCCCTGGAAAATAAAATATATTACAACATGTTGTGAAAATCTAGTTAATTTGTTTGTTGTGATATATTTTTTTCTATTACAAATTGTTGAACCAACTGCCTGACTTTGCCATCATTATAACCTTGCTGCTAGCATGGCTAAAAACACACACATGAGCATGTGCAAGTAAACACTTTCATACATTTTTCAATCCTCCACAAGCACTTTTTGTCTTGTGTGTGTTAGAGCAAAGCAGAGCCTCGAGTAGCAGCCCGGTTCACTCCAAGTTTGCCGCAGTCCTGATTTACATACGTCTAAATAAATACAGATATAATTGTGTGAGAGCTGAGTCCTCTGAGAGCGCCTGTTTTTCAACTAATGTGACTTATAAATTGCTCTATTAACACACTGGTTTCTGTCTTGTTGGCCCAGAAGACGGAGAAACTTCACAGGCTCATCAAAAAACCTCTTCACGCCTTAGCTATCACTTTTACTAAAGGCCACTTTCAATAAATGTCAGGCTCCAAACATTGGTAAACAGTTTTAGCTCTGATCAAATTCCAGCGGGGTGATATACACGGTGAGGTTGCCATGTCTGTGGGATTACAAGGGTTCCACTTCGGAAATGGCACATTAAACAAATGGATCATTTCCCACTGGTGACGACAGTATTTATTCCCACCACTGCGAAGGCCTGCCCTTTTCCCTCCACGTCTCGCTCCTCCAAACGCCGAGCCCCCTCCCCATCCCATCCCGTCCCATCCCGTCCCGTCACTGACGAGGACTCGTTTCAGTCCGGTTAAAGTGCAGCTCAGGAAGGAAAACTGCGCACTCATAACTCTGGTGAAACGTCCTGCAGGAGGCGAGATGTGTCGAAACGTTGACCCATTGAGTTTAAATTAAAAAGACGGCTTGAGAGTTATGAGTTTGCAGTGGGAAGAGTTGTGGGCTTTGCTTTGGTTCAGAAAGCAGCACTAATGCTCATAAAGATCCATGAATATGATTTTTTTTACACTCCTGCATCAGATCTAAGGTTAGCAATGCCACATAATTTGGTCCTAATAGAGAAAAATTAATACCAGGGCCGGTATCACAAATATAAGTAATGAAGTGGATATTTTTCATTATTATAAGCAGCCAACATGCTGTCAAAGGGAAATATGTCATGATTTATGAGGTGAGTGAACTCTTAATATACAGCCAAATATCACAGCACCAAGAGGAGTCTGCATGTGCTTAAGATATGATCGTACATATGATGGATCAATTTAAACTTTGTATTGATCCGAACAAGACTTTTTATCACAAATATGTAGCTTAGATCTAAATAACTCCATGTCTAATACATGTACTGCAGTCATATGTAATTTGCAGGTTTGTTTTATAGTATACCAAGGACATTTGAACAGTGTATCATCACTTTATTATAAAGATATTGTATATTTTTTTTACATGAACAGAAGGTATTCATATATACACTTACTGTCATTAAATGTACGGAGACCCACAGTGTCCAATACACTGGGGATAATTTGTTGAACAAGCTGGCTGGGTCATAAAAATTAACATACTGATTAACAGCGGATGTTTCGTGAGTGGGTGAAATACACATCACTAATTGCGGATGTATTAATTATCTGCTCTAAAATGTAAGCATGCTATAAGCTCCTTCTTTTTTTTTCTTTCTTTTTGTCTTCCCGTCAAGAGATGATGCGTGCGTTCACTCATGAGACACAGCAGCGAATCTTCATTGATCATTTTAAACTTCTTCACACGAGGACAAGAACGTCAGAAATCTGATGTTAATTAATATTCTGTGCTCTTTTACACCTTAAAAAAGGTCAAACACAGAGTTTCAGTTCACACAGTTGAATTGTTTGGAGTTAAGTGAACATACACATGATAAAACACATGATAAAGGAGAGTTTCCTCTTCTCTGTCAAGATTAGAACTACACGTTTGTCTACCTTCCCATGATATTTGCTGCAGTGACGTTACTGTGTACATAGACAATATTAAAATCAGCGACATCTCCGATCATTAAAGTAAATTTTTATGCAGGATGCAATAAAGAAATCACCTCGAGAGTCCACAGCGCTCGACATAATTTCAGAGGTAACATAGCCTGCAGGGAGGTGGAGTGAAATGTCCATGCAGCTGTGGATCTTTAGGTTGGAGCAGATAATTAGTTGGGGTGGGTGGCAGGTGGATGATTTATGTTTACATGCTGACATCAGAGCAGATCGGCACATCATTAATTTACAGAGGGGTTAAGTGCAAGCCTGGAAAATAAATACAATTTCAATTATTTTTTTTAAGATTTAATGATCCTTCTTTTTAGATAGTCTATTTATTCTTTCACTTTGGTGGATATTTTAAAACAAACGAGTCTCAAGGCCGAATATCAAATTTATCTTTTACTTTTTGACTAAAGATTTTTTTAGAAATTTAATAATTGGGCTTCTTTGCCTTTAGTAGAGAGCAGACAGTGGAGAGTTAAAAAGAAATGAGGGGAGGGAGAGTTGAGTTAAGACTTAGAAAACAGTGTCTGAAGCTGAACTGAGACTCTATGCAGTTATACAGCAAGTGTCCCAAACAGGACGCCCCTGGAAGAGGCCCTTACATGTCTATTAGCGTCATTCCTGTAGAGGCGATGTTGGTCTCCAGCTCTTGAAATTGTGTGATTTAGGGCCAATAATAAGGTGGTTATCATCTCCTGATCCACATCACCAATATTTTGGATTGTTCATCGTCCTTGTCGGTCATCTTCGTCGGCGTGCTGTAGGTGACTGGCGCCTGAAAAGAGATTATTGATGTCACTGTCATCACGCGGTCACCTCAGACTGCTCTGAGCGATGAGTGCTCTTCACTCAACAGCTTTTTAATCAGAACCATGTGTGTCAAACGCCGTCGAAAGCCTGTTTGCCGCGGAGAGCCGGAGTGCGTGTGGAAAAACAGGAGTGAGCAAACAAAGGCAGTCATGCTTTCCCCAAACAAGCGAGACGGAAATATGAATGACAGGAAAACAGTGTTTATCAAAATCACTGTAAAAATGAAATAAAATGAGAGATGCAGGTGATGAATAAGATGCTGTATGTGATTATTTCACAGTTATACATCTTTAAATTTTCTCATTATTATCTTAATGTCTGTGATAGCCTAGCTTACATGTTTCTATATGTTCTCACATGTTGAATTTCTGTCTTAAACTTAATATCTGTTGACTTGGACACACAGCATCATTAAAAAACTGACAATTAGTTAGATTAAAAGACTAGATTAGTGCGGTCTGATCGACGGGGGATCAGCTAAACTCATTTGTATCCATCATTAGGGCACCATGAGTATTTGTACAAAAGGCAGCCAATTATGTTGATGTCGAGATGTTTCACTGGATGAACAAAACGGGAGTCTCAAGGTGATTAGAGTCAGTGTGTTTCCTCGTCCTTGGTCCGTGAATTTGCAAACAAAATTTCGGTTTCGTGGTGATTGAGCGTTGAGATATCTCAGTCAGGATCAGAGTTCTGCGATTAAAGCTACTCGAGAGGCTATCCCGAAATCCCTTCCCAGGCAGCTGCACACCACTTCACAGTTTAATTAACGTGACTCTGACGACTCTCATGAGTGCCATGCAACCTCACATGTGATCTCAGCGATCCCAGAGCACCTGCACGGGTCTAAATGTCTGGGAACTCCCAGCGATTATAAGTCATTAGGACTAATGAACCCCCATAAATGACTTGGAAGACAAATCTAGTTATCTTTCACGTTGTACTTTTACTTATCTGAAGAACATATTACAAAAGCTGTTAAAGCTGAACTTGTTTTAATGTCGTCTTTACTTAGAACATACAGTGAAATCCTCTGCTGGGTGCTGTAGAAATACCTTCCCCCATCGAGCCTCCAGTTTTAACAAAGTGCCAACTTGGGCCTTTTTCATATGACAGCCAATAGGGAGTGGCTGCAAGACGGATGGAAAGCAGCCACTTTGGAAAGGCCTGTCATCTGTGTTGGCAGGGTGGAGCGTTTTTCTGAAGTTGTAGAACATTTTAACTTTGCAGTCGCGGCCACACGGAGAGAAACTGCTGCATGTGTGAGCCGGAGAATCACAAGGAAAAAGTTCTGGAAGTTTCACTTAACGCAGCTGAAAAATATGATTATAAGCAGTTATTAGTTGATTCTGAAGTCACTGTGGAAATTTAGAAAAAGAAACACTTTCAGATCATCGTGTTATATTAAAATGTGTAACATTTTGTCCTGTTTTATCTTCTGTTTAGCCTTTTAACATCCAAAATGACCAAAAAAAACCTGAAAATGTATATGTTCAAATATCATTACACATTTAAATTTGTCTTATGCTGTAAAAATTACCCATCTACACATAGTAGAAGGAGTATTATAACACAAACTTCCTATATTTCATATACTTATATATTCTTATTACTTATATTTTCAATTTTGACCCTAAATTTAATTTAATTTTTATCTCATAGGCTCTTTAATTCACAATTAGTCTCGATGTTTATTATTATTGTGCTATTTTCCTGCACAGATATCTTCTTAAAGCCGTCATCTTGTATTTGATGTAAAATGCTCTGATCTCGAACCCTCCACCATGGCTCGATCCCGGTCCGTCTGTATCTTTGTTAGCTTTTTTAGCATAAATTTAAAATTCCACTCACGCACCTTCAATAAGCGAACCATTCAAATGTATTATTCTGCACATCAGAAAGTAACTGAGTTGACCAAAGTGCTGTGCAAATGTTATAGACTGATACTGAGCTTTACACTTCATTAGAAAGTCATAGTGTTTCTAAAGACTATAATTGGTCAAATAGTGATAAATGTTGGAAAAATATTGATAACCGACGGCCACAGTCGGGAATTTTAGGGAGTTTCAGTGTTTTTCATCGGGTTGTGACTGAATGAGATGAAGCATCTGAGCAAAGAAAGATGTGACAAGTTTTATCTGCAGCTCTCAAGCCTCCTCAAACCATCACGATAACTTGGACGAATACCTAAAATATTGATAGTGCAACAATGTTAAATGGATGACTGTTTGTACTCTCACAAAATAATAATAACACAATAAGACTTAAAGTAATCACTGCTAATGTGGCTGTAATTACTAAATGGGCAAAGGCGAAAAATTAGAGCAGCTCAAACAGTCTGGAAAGTTCAGAGAATGAAATTACTTTAATGTCAATTAACATGTCTGAAAGCCTTGTCTATATGAGCAGAATGAGCCATCACACCTTCCTGCACCCCCCCCCCACCGTGTGTTGTGATCATCCAAGCAACATGCGAGCATCAAATCAGGCTCCGTCCTCTTCTGCTTAATGGTGTTGGAGGCTGTAAAGAGCTCAGTGAATATTTGCCTCTGCGATTTTCTCTTTTGTGTCGGATTATGATGCTTTTGTAAATATTCCACGTTCTTGTAGCCTGACCTCCTTTAAGTCACAGAGATCAATGAGATAGTTTGATTTTAGTTTAAGTTGAGTTGCTGTTGAATATCTGTTAGTTTTTATGTAATTTGTAGCATTTCTTTTAAATTCTAAGGTAGTTTTAAGCCCACAGTGTCTGTCACGTTTAACAAAACCTCATAGATGTTACAGATTTATTTGATTTATGTTGGACAAATTAAAAATAGAGATTAAACACATAAATAATGATAAATTCCACCTTCATATTTAATTCATCATAAATACTATATAAACGAACCACTTCAGATATTTCTGCATTTTTTAAATAGTCACAATTATTTTTAAAAGTAAAATGTCAAATATATTTTTATATAAAGTAGATGAGAGACTTTAAGAGGCCGATAAATGTAAGTCGTGTAAAAATGTCGTTTTTAGCCTCAGACTGGGAGGTCAAATGCTTTTTCAGCATCTTATGGTCATCTCTACATTGACACTGGAAAAAAAACTTTAACCTCCTGTTCTCGTGAAGTTTTTGCTGAACTGTGTCCTCCTCTTGTTTTTTTTTTTTTTCCCACACTTTCACCTGCAGGCAAAAGGGAGACCAGCTGCTATAGGAGCAGCATGTTATCGACAGCACCTTATATAAAAAAAATACAGTTCGCTCCTCACTGTTCACTTTTTCATTTAGACTGCTAGGCTGTCGATCGGCTGTCAGTTTCAGTCTGCGCTCACATTTAAAAAACAACGACAAAAAAAAAAACAGTCATCACAACGACAGCATCTAAGCAGCCTTTTTGAGCTCTTTGATTCCCTCATGCATAATACTTTGAAAGAGATGCCTATTCCTGTCTTCCATTTATGTGCATCTCTGTGATGAGGGCAGCTGACTGTCACACACATGCACACACACACACATGCACACAAAATGAAAAATGAAGCGAAAGCTTGCCCTGATTGCTAGCTTGATTACTTTCATTGATGTGGATGAGAAATCGGCATGGTGGCAATGCTGGAAAAGGCAGCGGGGCACCAGATTGAAGGCCCGGGAAGCACTCCTGCATGTCTTTAATTAACATGTGTGTGTCGAGGGCCACTTCAAACATCGTGATATTGTGCCGAAGTAAATTAGAAAAATGTTTAGGCAGTGGATAAGCTGCTTTTATGTGATAAATACCACATCACCGGCTGTAAAACAGTAGTTTTTCCTTTCTGTGTGAGCGTGTTTCAGTCTGAGTTGCAGAGATATTCCAGTATTGTAGCTTTTATTCACTGATACAGCTGCTCACCTGTGCTCAACACCAGAAATTGAATTTTGCCCATTTATGACACTCTTTATGGCTGCATCCTATCTGCTTTCTATCACTGTAAAGCTCTTTAAACCTCCAGTGAGTCTCACTTGACCATTTCTAATTACATATCAGACATCAACAAATGCAGTTTGACTTGTTATAATTACAATCTGACCAGTCTGAGCTACAACTCGAGACGTCTGCAGCCGCATCTTTCTAAGTGAGAACAACAATTTAAGACATCCAATAACAGACTTTGAGTAATTGATCATATATCCTTAACGACGTGAAGCATCACAGTTTTGTTTTTCTTATTTTACTGACAGGATTCACTGTGTAATTACCCACAATGCATTTATGTGCAGTCACAACTTTATTATTTGATATTTCTAATTATATTTTAACTTCCAGGACTAACACATTGCATTCAGTGGAGAATCTAATGAGAGATATTGAGACAAATCGAACTAGATATTATTAAAAAATTGATATTTCTGTTTATAATTACAACAGTTCAGAATGTATTGATATATATTTTGAATTCAAGTGGGTGATATTTAAAGCACTGCAGTTTTGTCTCATCAAAGTCTTTAAAATGTTAAAAAGTGTCGTAGTTGGCTGCGAATAATCATTCATCAACGCTCACACAGTAATTTTTCCTGCACAGTGAGATTCGGTTTGAACTCGAACAGCATGTTTGTGTTTTGAAAAAAAAAAGGGAAAGAAATATGAATGATTTATACTTATTTATTAAGCACTCAGATCAGAGCTGGGATTTTGAAAAATGAAATTGTACATTTCACATTTTGCCGCTGGGATCTTGACTAAAATCATGGAAGCACATTTCTATGAAAATCCAAATTCATTTTCCCCCCCACATGAAAAAAAAGAGCCATTATCTCTGTGGTGTTATGAACCCAGCCGGCAGGTGCAGATATGAGCCGTCGCTGTCTGATGGAGACAAAGTGTATAAATGGCCGTCAGAATTCAGAAAAATCATTTCTGACTTTGATTGAAAGCCGATTCTCTTATGTGAACAGTCACCACATGAGAGAGAGAGAGCAGTGAACCCTGCCTGATCCCTGCTGAAAACTGCCGCTCTGCATTTTCATATTTATCCTCCAAAGAAAAGCTCTCTGCACTCACTTTTGTACCTGCTGTCAAGCCATCACACACATCTATTTGTATAGATTTAACAGTCTATTTAACAGGCTTTTTGACTCATTTTGAATCAGCTTTATCGAGACAGGAAATGGAATTTCTCCTTATTTAATTTTGCTTTATAAATTAGACCACAAAAAAAAAAAGTGCTGTTTTTTTGCTCTCAGAGTACTTCAGCTACTTCAAATCACACTTAAATCTGCTGCCACTCACAGTGTCGCTGTTTGCTGTGCTCTCACCTAATATTACCAGCACTTTATTTTCAGTTTGAATTATTTTATTTCTTACGCTTAAACAGGTAATTCAGAAGCCAACAGGGATTCATGTTAAAACTGAAAAAGTCTCAGGGATAAAATTGATTTTTTTTTTTTATCTCTTATACATAATTGATGCTTCTTTTCCTCAGCTGACCCTGTAACTTCTTTCAGTGTTTTAAATTAAGCTGCTTTTTTTTACAGGGTAGCTGTTATGTTATACTTTACAAGACAATATTCACATTTTAACTCACTTTAAAGTGTTGACACTGTTACCAGCAGCAGTTTTCAGTGGAAACAAGAAAAAACATTTATGTGAAGCTTTTTCTACGTGTGCTTTTTTTAATTAATGTTGAAATGTCTACAGCTAAGTCTCACACTTAGCAACAAAACACTTTTTTATCAACTTCTGTAAAATAACTTTCATTTCGTTGTCCGAAGTACTGTATTAAAAATATTTAGCTTAACAGGGTTTCAACCTGAAAGCAAACTAGTTTTTACTCTTAAAAATAAAATAAAATAAAAAACCACCTTCTGTTTCCAACCTCTTGAGGATGTTACTGCAGAAATAAACCAAACATTAGCGATTTCAGAGTGATCCTTTTGCAAAGCGTTTGCTAATCTGCTAAATGAAATGCTTAGCAAAGCAAACTAACACTTTTCTTTATTAATGACAGGATCCTTCAAGATGTGTTAGAAACAACACACACCTCGGTTACTTCAGGAAACTTAAGCTGAAAAGGAAAAAAAAAAAAAGTCTCCCCCGCCATGATCGAATATGTGTGCATGAAAATGTTTCCATCTGGCAAAGCAAATAACTTACAGTTATAACTGAGAAATAGACTCATTAAGTGCAAATGAGTCAGAAAACAATACAGCTGCTCAAACAAACAAACCAAAAGGACAACACATAGAGTTTATTTAAAGAGAGAGAGAAAGAGAGAGAGAGAGCTTTGCTGTAAACTATCTGTGTTTTAGAAAATCTCTTAAACTACCACAAGGATTGTTTTGGGGGTTTTTTTTGCTTTTACAGACAGTATTAGTTTATGCTGGAATCACCTCAACATCATGACTCGCATGGTATTAAATCAACATAACTGTGACATGTGATAATAGTTTAGTTGATTTAGGCTCATGCATATTCTGAGTGTGCATGTTTTGAAAAATAAGACTTTTTGTGTAAAAGTTAAGCAGGAAACTGCAGAGCCAAAAAAACAGAAGTTTCAAACACTGGTGGTTTCATAAAGATGCTACACAGACCAGCTGTTGACTTAATGGTCGTCCTAGCCACAGTTAAAAAGGTCCAGTGTGTAGAATGTAGTGACATCTAGTGGTGATGCTTCAAGTTGCACTTGACCAAGTATTTGTCGCTTTAACCCTCCACTTCCAAGTGAGTTGCACCCCACAAAATCTCATGAAAAAAGGCCAAAGATCCTCTCTTGAGCCAGTGTTAAATTCGTCCATTGTTGGCTGCTGTAGAAGCTCCATGGCAGAGAAACGTCACCTACTTTAGATAATTAAGGCTCATTCTAATAGTATGAGTAACAGGTTATTAAAGCACATTTATTTAGGTTTGTAAATATTATAAACCATGTAAAACATATGTTAATAACACATTCAACAACAGCTCCCTGTAAATCCTACACACGAGACCTTAACTTTGCTGTCAGTGATCGAAGGTGTTTTACAAACTTATATGATCAGAAAATCTGCGCACACTTTCAAAAGCAAAATGAGTTTATATTTCAAACAAACAAAGACCAACAGCTGTAAAACACAAGAAGCAAAAAGAAAAAAAAAGGGAGAATGGAGCAAAAAGGCTTTTAGTGGCGATAAAATAATATAATACAATGTCAAAAGTGTGACATAAAGGCGTCATTTGTTTAAAAAAAAGACGCCTGTCTGCAGATCGTCTGCATCTGAACGCCGCTGTGTGAGAGCTAACAGCTTCTCCATGGTGATGGCTGAATATCCCACCTCCCAACTGGATATGAAAGAGGAGCGGCTGAGCCACAGAGCCTCTCTCAGGGCACAGCACCATGGCTACTCACCAGAACATGGCCGAGTGAATAGATGAAAAGCCAAGCATGTCGAGAGCTCATGTCACTGACAGCTGCACCAGAGCCCCCGTCTGCATTTTTAGCTCTTTTTTATAGCAGAATGACCCTCTTTGCCCCCTCCCCTCAGTCTGCTGTCTCTCTTTATTTGAGCTTCTTGTGTGATTTCTTTAATGAGTCTGAGCTCCCGCAAATGACACATACGAGGTGTCCGGCAATATCCTGAATCCATTCTCACTTTAATTCATAACTTCAGCTGGATATAATGCAATTACATAGTGCTATGATTTACACTGCGGGGAGGATAATCGCGCGCTGGTGTCTGGTGCGGCATCAATTTCTCAACAGGAAACGGTGTCGGAGAGAGCGTCGTTGTTTCACATCAGATTTTTGGGGTTGCTTGTGAAACGTACTGCACTGCCTTTCCTCGCGGAGAGAGCCAGTTAAAGCCAGCCGTTCAAGCTGCCTTATGAAATATCTCGAGGGGGGACTGTTGATTAAGGGCTCTTGAGCAGCCGCAGAGGCTGTGTTGGTGTATTGGACCGAGTATTGCTCACAGGTTGCCTGTAGGTATAGACGTTTGTATCCATTTTGTATTATCCTCAGACCATCGAAGAGAAGAAATTGTACTCCCTTCACAGGAGACTCAGAAACAAAGCTCCGACCGTGCATCTTGAGGTTTGAGTCTTTTTTCTTTTTTATTATTCTTGTTTATTTTTGGTCGGATGTGAGGGCCTCCTACTTGCAGAGCCAAGCCGAACGGGCGCGAAGAGGAAGAGAACAAAAGCTGCACACTCTTCAACATGAGTTTTGAGTTAACATGAGTTATTTACATGCTAGAACAACTCAAACACATTGTGCGGCAGTTTTCTGCTGATGGGACGAGCATGTAGCAGCGAGCTGATCGCACTTCTTTCATGCTTTTCACTCGGCTCTCCTGCTACAAGGTAAACAAGCAAACACAAAGCTAACAGGCTGCTCCCTGGAGAACTGCCTGCATACAAAGCGATGATAAGTGTCAGCACTGATTTCAGAAGGGTTCGTGTTCACATCCCACCCCTCCTTCGCAATCCCTGGGAGTTGCCTTTGAGCTACGCCGCCGCGCCGCATGCTGCGTTACACTCACCTCAAGGGAAGCGAAGAAAAGAATTACAGAGGAGTCTTTACATTTTTGCAAGTGAAGCAACTCCGGTGCTCAGTAAAAGTAATAAGAGTTGAAACTTCAAATAGCACCTGAAAATGAGCAGCGACGGTTTTAAAATGAGTTAGATTAATGAGAGGGAAAAGGATTTGACCAGGGTATACTTTTAATAAGCCCTGCCAAGCTATACATATTTTATGCAGTCTTTCAGTGTTGATTAGATTAAGAGATGGAATATGTGAAGAAGCGTTGCAGGACCGTTGTGTGTCCTCCTGCCAGGCCTGCAGCGAGAGACGGAGGCAAGGCAAACAGTTCACTGAAGAAGACCACAAAGAGCGCTCGACCTTTGACCCGGCCTGCATGCTTTGTGGCCTGTCAGCTTTTGTCCCTCTTGTCCGTGGCATTTACCGGAAACAAACGGCCACGGATGGCTTCTCTCAAGATTAAATGTTGACTCTTCCACCGCTGACAATTTACCTCAAGTTTGTTCCTGACAGCTTCGGATGGTGAATAAACACCGTGAGCTCCGTCGGAGAGGCGGCATATGCATGCTGAGGCTTGAGGACGCAACCAATGCAATCATCTCGCCCTTAACGCAGCATCCATCAGCAGGCTGATGGATTCCATTAATAAAAGACCTTTGGTGTTGTATCCTCTGTTCAGCATGTACTCCTTCAGTGCCACCAATATAATATTGACCTAATCATTCTCCACCCCTGCAGCGCCGACTTGGAACCTGAAATACCACTGTTATTATTCCGTAATGAGATGTTGACATTTACAGATAAATTGAAGGAAGAGTTTCAACAACAAAACCTGCGCGAGTACATTGTAATGTAAAAAAAAAAAAAAAAAAAGAAATGCTGTACAATGGGCTTTTGTCTTTACTCCACACAATAAACAATAAGAGGACGCAGTATGTAATTGAAAAGCGCTGTAAACAATGCTCACATACGCACTCATTTGTTCTGTTTGACAATAAAAAAATAAACTTAACCATGAAAAATAATTAAATTGCTCAAATATAATCTTCTCCGTAAACGGTTTCTGCACAGAGGAGCACATTATCTGCACTGTTCTGTGCTCTTGAGCACTGGTTTCAGGTGTGATAAGGATATTAAAAATCATGTGGCATTAAAAAATGTTGAGGCAAACCATCAAACAATTTCTAGTTGGGAGAAGGAAGGTTTTTGCCTTTGCTGCTCTTATAAAGCAGTAAAAATTCAAATTCATGGTCAAAAACTTTAATTTTGAGTCACAGTTCAGTTCGTACTTTCTTTCTGGGTGGTGGATAAGAAATAAAACAGTAAAGAACAATCTGTGCTTTATTTAACTTCAATTTGGATGATCACAAACAGGAAAGAACTCAATGAAGCTCCATTAACTTTCTAAATAAACATAAATTAAATATTAAACTTCTTAAGGACCAGTCTCTCTGTATAAACTAAATTAATAACAATAAACAAAGAAATAAGACTTCTTCTATCATGCCTTCGCATATTAACTAAGTCCAGCAAATTAAAATGTTGGATGTGATCGGAATGAGACACAGTGTCTGTATTTTACAAGAAGTCCTTCAATGAAACACAAGAGTGCAGTCGGTTGACAGAAGCAGCTGTTTTCCAAGGTTGGCACAGGACACGGGTTGTTTGAGGAGAAATGTATTTTTTTCCCATAATTTCTGTTCTTTTATTGATAGGACGGGTTGAAATCAGTGCATGTTTGTCACATTTAAAGTGAAAATAAAAGACATGAGGTCCTGCAGATGTTGTGATAGCAGAAGGAGGAGCTGAAGGTCTCAGCTCTGGAAGATGGGGCTGAACTGGGAGATGGTGGACTCTTGTATCTGCCTCGGTTTCAGAAATGTTAAACCCCTTTTCAGCGGTCATAGTTGGCTGCTAAACTCAACTGTGCATCATCCAACAGCAGGAACACAGTGATCTCCTGAACCCAACCTGCCGTATTTCACCCACCAGCTTCTCATGGTCCGGTACGTTCAGATGACTGTTGCTGGATTCTGTGTTATTAAACATTTTGCAACATCTCGGTGTAAGAGATCATCCTCCAGCCTCAGGACGACTTCTCAAATTTTAAAAATAAGGAAAAACATCCCTCTGAAAAAGACTCTGCTAAAAGCTTCCTCTGCTCTGCCAGCCGTGCTGTTAATTGAGGTGTTTTGTCATGTTGGAGGTGATGGAGTAAAGATAGAAACATGCGCTTTGTTAAATGCTGGTAGTTAAAATTGGTCCATCTGCCCATCTTCACAACGGCCTTCCCCTAAGATCCACGGCAGCTTCTGTGATCACTCTGATGCTCGGCGTGCTGAAGGGGCTGATGGCCGTCAGACAGCTCTGACTTCAAACAGGATTGTTCAAGGTTGGTTGCGAGCTTCGAGTGCTCTTTTTTTAGATTTGTTCAAGGAATTTTTTTTTTTTTGCACTTTGAAGAGCGAGGTCCTAAAGTCATCTTTACACTCGTGACTTGCTCTCCTGAGATTAAAACTCCATCATAAGCAGAGGGGTTGTTGTGGCGATGACACGGGTTCAATGACAAGAATGTTAGCTTGTTTGAAATGTTTGCAGACCCAGCACACCTGTCTACCTTATAACAACTATTAATACTCTGGCTAATTTCATACCGGTAGCCTGCAGGCTTTGAGCTGAAAAGATTTGATTTGAAGGTATTGACTCGTCCGTTATTTTGCGTGCCACTAATTTTAGAGGAGGATGGTTTACATGGCAGATAAAAAGGGCTCCTCTGACAGCGTGGCTCTCGGTATCTGACCTCAGCTCCTCCTATTGATTCCAAAAAAGCAAGAACCTGTATGATTCATTTTGCCGAGGAGCTGTGAAACCGTAATATTCCTGCCTCATATGCAGCGATAATGTAATGGGGATATGTCATTGAAAAAATGTTCACATTTCACATCTACCAGGCCATCTGAGCTCCTTTTTATTACAAAGGGCAGAAAATGGATGAGAGGAAGCACAACATGGAACACTGAGTGCATCTTTCATTCAGCAGAGCATTCACTCGCTGCTGCTCAAGTGGCGGTTTGTTTGTGTATTGGATCCTTCACTTCCTACTGGAAAATAAGTATCTACACCTGATGTCATTATCTTTTGAGCAAAGATGCCAACATACAGAAAAAGGTCTCCACTTGAAGAATTATTTTTGCAGGAAACGCTTTTATTGAAAGCTTTGCAATAGATATCCTATGAAATGTATATGAAGCATTTCATCTGGACAGAAGTAATTGACATGCAAAGTACATGCGGTGAATCATCATATTTTTATTGATTTAAATACATTCTGAAATAGCAGCAGCATGTTTTTTAATGTGAGATGAGCTCGTTAATGCTGAAGGTTTTTAAAATAGATAATTGCCCGTTTCATAATTAGCGATGACCATTGCATTAGCGAAGGCACGGCGGCGTCGCAGTAAGTGGCACCGTTTCATTTAATTCCATTATTTGTAGCAAAATGCAAATCATCATCCAATCATTGTAACATTATGAATTCATGCAAAAAAAGGCGCATGTTTTGATCTTTTGATCTGATTCAGATGTTTGTTCAATAAACACGACGTTTGTTTGCTGGTGTTGTGTGTTTGTGTCCCGTGGTGTAAATATTGAATAAAACCCACGGTGTAAATACTGAATATTTCACATAAAATTAACATAGTTTAGTAGAATTTAATGTGACACATTTACATGTTTTGTTAAAGGAAAAAGTAACATGAAATGTTCTAATAAACAGCAAAGATTGTTTTCAGTTTAATCAGTTTATATTTTTATCTCTGAATCTTAAAGTGGAGTATCAGACTAATCTGTGTAAACATTACTTAAGGATCCCCTTAACTCCGAGTTTTTTAAAACTCCTTGACTGAAGGGGGCGATGTTTGTGTACATAGCTAAAATATAAGATTCTGACGGCAAGCTGCATTTGTTGGATTTTAAATAAAAAAGCCATCGCAGAAAAAAAACTCTAAAACCTCCAGTATAAAGTGCACATTTCAATACAGATAATGAGAGTTAAGATCAGCACAACCGCTATCGCTGTTTCAGTTGTTGCCAATTACAAGCTAACAAACAATATAAACAAATAAAAAACCACAACTGCCACGTTTTTTGGTGCAAATAGGACTCTTGTGCTTGGCGACGAGTTTGTAGCGATGCTCTCAGGTCGGCAGTTTTACGAGCCAGTGCAGAAAACAAACGCAAACTCCTTTGTCCCATCTGCAATAAGGATGTAGATGACATCCACGCCGTTTTGCACGTTCCTACTCCTTGCACGCTGGAAGCTATATCCATCCCACATATATCCACCATCCACACACGCGTTTGATTTCTGAATATCACTCCGCGGCGGACTAATACGGGACCCGCTTCTGAAAAGTCACAGGAGTAAACTAGACCGGCTGACTGCGAAAAACACTTCCTTTTTTAAATAAGAAAATGTAGTACTTTAGCCACTGTCCAGGAGCTGCTGTGCTGTTTTGTAATTGTTTTTTTTACATACCACAGCTTGAGTGGTGTAAATAAATGTTTTTGTCAGAGCTGTCGAAGTTAAACGCGCTAATAACGCGTTAACTCAAACTCCTTTTAACGGCACTAATTTCATAGGCGGTGTGTCCCTTGCCAGCTCCCGTAGTTTCAGGAAATGGTGCTAAAATAACATTGCAAATGGTTACAGAGCAGAAATGGATACAGAAAATTGACTTTTAAACGGAACGTTTAGCTTTAAAGTTTTGCCCAATGGCTCTCTGGACAAAACAAAGGTAATTTGTATTTATTGTAAATGTGAACTAAGTTACCACCGGAGCACGACTAATCTTAAGTACCACATGATGGCCGAGCATACCAGTGTTGCTGAGAGCCCTCTTATAGTTTAAGTATTTTATGGTAAAAGTCTTTAGTTTTGTATTCCACTCTCTACAGTTACATTTGCATTTTTTAATTTAATTATTTAATTACGTCTTTTTTGCTATTTAATGACTTTGTGTTTCCCTAACTTGATTCCATTTAAAAGGAATTGTTTTATTTGTAAACCTTAATGGTTAGAATCATTGGCTTGTTGAGAATACCTCAAGGTTTGAGGGTTTCTTCTGTAGAGTATCTGGACAGTATAAGTACGTAATCATTTTGGAGTGCTCCAATGAAAATAAAAATAGAAAATTTCCACAAAGGAATCATTATTGTCCTCTCCAATTTTTCAGATTAGAGTATAAGAAGCACAATACATATCTTGTTCAGTTACATATAGAGCAGGGTAAAAAATTGCAATTAATTTGCGATTAATCGCGAGTTAACTCAGGACACTAATGTGATAAATTGCGATTAAAAATTTTAATCGACTGAAAGCCCTAGTTTTTGTGCTTGAAGAAAATTGTGTATTTTGCCTTATTGTACTCCTCACAGTGTTTCAAAATGCTTGATTTATGTGTTAAAATTAAAAAAAAATCTCTGGGGGACGATCTCCCCAAAGTTTTTTTTGGTCACCTTTTTCATATCTTTGGTGTTTGCATGTCTGTAATGATGATGAGATGATCAAAATGTTAAATGTTGTAGTGTTTCTTGTTG
>JAQNCA010000015.1:4928293-4940041 GCA_029783725.1 Acanthurus tractus
ACGTAATCATTTTGGAGTGCTCCAATGAAAATAAAAATAGAAAATTTCCACAAAGGAATCATTTTTGTCCTCTCCAATTTTTCAGATTAGAGTATAAGAAACACAATACATATCTTGTTAAGTTACATATAGAGCAGGGTAAAAAAACTGCAATTAATTTGCAATTAATCACGAGTTAACTCAGGACACTAATACGGTAAATTGCGCCCTAGTTTTCGTGCTTGAAGAAAATAGCGTATTTTGCCTTATTGTACTCTTCACAGTGTTTCAAAATGCTTGATTTATGTGTTAAAATTAAAAAAAAAAATCTCTGGGGGACGATCTCCCCAAAGTTTTTTTTGGTCACCTTTTTCATACCTTTGGTGTTTGCATGTCTGAAATGATGATGAGATGATCAAAATGTTAAATGTTGTAGTGTTTCTTGTTGTTTGTTCTTCTTTTAGTTATGTTGTTGCTATGGACAGGACTGACTGTGGAGTTAATTGCCCCCTGGGACTAATAAAGTATTCTGAATTTGAATCTGAGGCTGAATCTCTTTATGTGAATCTGGACCTGACTGAGACTCAAACATGTATGGTTAAATCTCTTTAATGCCAACGCTAATTGTCTTGATGCAAACTGCTCTTTTACCAATCAACCAAGCGCAAGAAAAGGTTGTGGGCGGGGCTTAAGGCTCTGTGATTCATTAAACCAGATTTACTCAATGAGGATGAATGGGAGCTGATGTTCTTTTGGCCCCTTTTCAGATTTTGTCTCTACTTTATGTAAGAAAGCCATGTCACACAAATCATTAATTACACCAGAGTAACTTTACGTGTCTCCAGAGGAACTTTGATAATTGCTTGTGAAACACTCAATCAACACAAGCCTTTAGGTCTGGCCTTATATATATATAGAGAGATATATAGAGATATATATATGTATTCTCTAATAGGTTATTTACTTTCCTCTATGGCTGCCTTGACTCTGATGTTCTTTTTCTTGTTCTGTCAACAGCTACATTCAGACGTGGACAAAGGAGACGGCAAGGTGAAGTATGTATTATCCGGCGAGGGCGCCACCTCCATCTTCACCATCGACGAGAACACTGGAGACATCCACGCCACCAAGCGCCTCGATCGAGAGGCACAAGCGTACTACACCCTCCAGGCTCAAGCTGTGGACAGACTCACCAATTTACCTGTGGAGCCCAGGTCTGAATTTGTGGTCAAGGTCCAGGACATCAACGATAATGAACCAAAGTTCCTCGATGGGCCGTATTTGGCAGGGGTACCGGAGATGTCACCCTTAGGTAAGAATCCCAATTTGTCTCAAAAATAATTCCATAAAAATCCAGCTTTTTTTTCTCTTTTTTTTTTTACATTGTCTCCTTATTCTCTTCTATCTTTCATTGTGTCAGTTTCTCTTTGACTTGCCCTTGCTCCCACATCAGCATTTGATAATTTTCCACCTCACTGAATTTGTCTTCATCTCTCTGAGTCTTTAGGTCATGGGGGGAATCTGGAAGTTTGCAATACTAATTTGAATCCTGCATGTTTGCTTTGTAAGCCTCACCACACGCTAATCACTTTGGGCCTAATTTAAACTACATGGAGTTCTTCTACATGGTTTCCATTTCAATGGAGGCCTGGGTTAAACTGCTCGGTTTTGGGCATCCCTAAGCCAGGGTGTGCATTTCATTTTGACTTTGTTCTATTCGCTGTGCAAACACAAATCGACTTCTTGAGTTCTTTGAGTTTCCAAAAACCTTCATTTCATTTTTATTTTTTTTAAAGCACAATGATGTACAAAGATTGAACTCCAAAAGGTGCCCTTGGAACTTTGGACAAGGCAAGGAAATTTATTCATGCAGCCCCTTTTAAAAATTCAAAGTACAACATAAAAGACATTGAGAATGAAATAGCAAAATGAAAGGGTGAAAGGAAATACAAAATCGGACGAAAAAAGTATCGAGTTAAAAAGAAAGCAGTAAGTTTTTGAAGCGGCAAATCTAATAAATCTTTCGAGAGGTCAAGTTTCAGATAAGTACACAGTAGTTAAGAGTAGATTTACCATGTTTTGTTTTAAATTTGACAAGAAGAAAAGTGTGTGTAAGGGTGAAAAGTTGAGAATGTCCTTTCAGCTATAAGGTAACCCGACGTGGTTACTTGATCATCGGACAGGGTAACAAGACATAGTCATAGGACTTTATCACTTGACATGAAGTATCTTGGGTTCCATATGTTTCTGGCTATATGTACTCCTGGATCTTCACAGTGTCTTTGTTCTCTTTCTCTGACTTATACTGCATGCGCTGAGTTTGGAGAACCCAGATCTGTTATTTAATACTGTTACGTTGTATCCCGTGTCATCTCTTGTTTTGGGACAGATACCGCAATCTTTATCATATTAGAGTGAGATCTTACAGGTTTGTAGGGACTTGTTGGTTAAAATGAGAAAACATAGGTGTTTAACAATAATTCTTCATCAGTCGCATGAAAGTCTTTAACTTTACAAGACAAATATACAATTACAACTCTTGGATTCAGTTGTTTACAGTCTGGACTTGAGCGGCACAGTCTGGTTTCAGTGTGTGTTATACTCACATTGCAGGATGTGCAAAATCAGAATATCCAAATTAACTCAAATATGTCGCGCTTCAACTTTTTGGCTGCCTGATTCAAGAGGAAAACTTTCAAGAGGAAAAGTTCTCATTTTCCGTGATTAATCTACAAGAAAAATCGATCTAATGTTACATAATTTATAGGGGCGAGCGGGGCTGAAATGAATATCCAGTACAGATAATGTACTTTCCCAAAGTATCATCCAAGTAAAACATGTCAAAGGCTGCAGTCATGTAATGAAGTAAAACCCTCGTTGGGCAGCCATTTCTGCACACACTCCAAGATACACACTATATATTAAATCATCAATGTGTTTCACTTTTGGAAAGTTTAGCAAGAAAAACGTTTTTCGCCCAACACGTCTCCACCTATTCTCCACTCATGACCGAGTAAGAGTTGGATGAATGAAATCAAAAATGGAGGAGTCCAAGCTGTTTCTGGGGTTTTGGCAGAAGAGGGCTGAACCACGTGAGGCAGAAGAAGAGGGGGCTTTTCTTTTGTTATGGGATTAAAAGATCATCAAATTTATGATTAATAACTGTCTAACTATACATGAATAACACACTGCATGTATGTGCTGAAAATTCCAGAAGGTTATTTTTACAAAATTGACCTCAAATTCACCTTTTTTCTGCTATCATGCAGCTCATGCCCGCACCGACCATCGTGCAATTTACAGCGCCACTCCACCAGCATCGCCTTAAAACATCGTACAGCTGTAGTTGTCATAAGGACTCACAGTTAATATTCTGCTTATCACATTAGTATTCATTACTGCCAATTTTTCTTTTATCTGTCTGTTTTAAATACAGTCCTGGAGGGAGCCACCGTATCAGACACTGTCTTTAAATGGCTGCTTCTTGCTGCATGGTCAAGATTTCCTCCAAGGTTTTGAACGGGTCACGCTCGAGCTCAAAAAAATGCGAGTAAATGCAAATGAGCCACAACAACATCCCGAGGCTTTTTCTCAGTGCGGCAGGTGTATGAGAAACACAACTGGAGCAGAAGAAGGTGACATGTATGTGCTTTTCATATGGAGCTGTACATGTCACTTTAAATATTAGTTCACCGAAGATGATTTGGATCATTTTTGAGAGATTTTCTTCTTATTTCTCTCTGAATTTTCTAGTTTAACATAAATGCAGCTTAAATTCCATGTTTTTGTGAACAAGAACTGGACAGCGCTGAGTATTAAATACAGTCAATATGTTATTACATGGTGTTTTTTTGTGTTTGACTTAGTGTATTGTAATATGAAGTCTGATGTACCTTCATTTCCATTTTATCACCCCACACATGCCAGCACAGACCTCTGGGCTTTCAAATGTTGATGAGTGACGCAAACGGACTGAAGCAAACTTGAGGTCTGAATCAGGCTCGAGGGCCAAAGGCATGTTTTCCACAAATTAGGCTCAAGAGTTCCCACCAGCCAGGACTTACAGGTGCCTCTCTGCTAAAAAATGTCTCTGAAAATGTATTTCTGAGACAAGTACATTTCTATCCGCCCGTTTAACAGAGCAGCACAGGCATCCTTAGCTTCCTCCAGCTCCTCCGAGCGGTTCCCATGGCGCTCCCAGGCATGCTGGGAGCTGTGGTCTAATCATAAGTGAGCCCTGACTGATGGGATGGAAACAGGAATGAACTCGGATGTCAGCTGACAGAAAAAGGGGTCACATGCCATCTTTTTATAGTGCAGAGAAAACACGAAGTTTCAGTCCATTTTAAACCAAAATAATGTGCAAATGATGAATCCTGAATATTTTCTATTTAGACGTTAGTGAAATAACACGTATTAAAATGCATGTAATTATGGACTTAAATAGATAAATACAGTTTGACGGTTCATTATCTGAGAGGAAAGTAAATAAAATATGTAAATGTATTTGATGCTTAGCTTTAAATAAATAAATACTGTATAATAAAATAGGATAGGCAAAGAAACATGAAGTAACCTAAAGCAACAATAATACCAGAACAGATATTGACAACTATGCTGCTGCAAACTGCAGATATGTCAAAACTTCACAATTGTTTGTGTTGCAGTTGTCTTTTTCTTGTTTGTCTGGTTTCATAATGCAAAAAGGAAAACACTTGGCTCAGGTCTGGAAACAATCTTAAAATACCTGGTTTTATGGCCACAAACAAGGCTGGAAACTGTCCCGACGTCTTGTTTTGCCAGTTTGAATGCAAAGCAGTTGTCTGCCGTCAGTCCAGCACCATCCCTTCACCTCTTGTTAACAGTCAGCATCCTAACTATGTCACACTGATATGTCTTTTAGAAATGTTGACATGGTATGTATGTAGCATACAAATTAACTGAATTTAAAAAAGAATAAATTCCTAAGGAAAGGTGGCGTAGAGCTACACATTTGAATGCATTCCTTGTAAATTTTAAAGCGAGTGTGTTTGCAGTGAGGTCGGGGTTGTTAAGCTGCTCTTTAAACATGAAATAACGGATCTTTTCGAGCAGCAGAAAAGTTGTGAACGCACTGACATTTAATACCTTTCCAGCTGATAAGTTGAACCTGTTTGCAAACTTTTCGCCTGTTTCCTCATCCAGCAGATACAGACTGACATTAGTATTAAATCTGAGCTGTGTAACTTCACTTTTATCTCAGTTTTTGGTCTCACCCAACTCTTGAGGGAAATATCTGGCACTTTAACTGCTAATAGCTCCAAGCTGTTAACCACTTAGTCTTAAGCTGTGCTTTTCTTGTGCTGTGCAGGTAGCTTACAGTCAATTTTTAAAGCTTACTCATGGAAAACAGCTGCCTGCTGACATTGCTGCTGAAAACAACGCTATAAAACCTTTTAGAGTGAAGCAAAACAGTACATTTGCGGGCCAGAAAATCCAAAAGAATGAGCTAAAAGACACTATAATGCTCTGCAGGGCTGCTGAGTTGATTAAAGTCATTTTACATTTCAGGGTTTTACCAAAAAATGAAAGCACATCGCGCAACATAACGGCGATAAACACTTTAAACTGAAAAGCTCCGCATGCACATCAGCATCACCTCAATACCTCACATATCCATGGCGCCATACAGATGGAAATGAGAGAAGACAAAGGTGTTTATGGCTCTTTTAGAACCTTCAAAGTCAAAAATGAGAATTTCAGCTTGCATGCGGTGGCAATGGGAGTCGTTCCAGGAGAGGCAGTGCTTTGCTTACTACACAGGGACAGAGATCTCTGAAGGATTACACAGCCGACTGTCAACAGGGGGTGCAGAGCTCAGGCTTAAGGAACCTGAGGATTAGGAGTACAAGGGCTTGGAGTCTCGTGTCCAACCCGAGATAAGACACAAACTCCCTCCATCAACCACGGAGGAGGAAGCGTTCGCACCACGGAACGGCCGCTGAGATGCAGGGTCACCCTCACCACTTTATTTACTCTGCCAGAGACTAGCGAGGGTCTTCATCACAAGTTGGGAGAACGAAGGCGGGAGGATGATGCATCGCCTGTCTTTGTAAATATCTACTCAAAGCAATTATCAATGCAGTAAAGAAGAGGGAAGGGCCAAGCACCTCTTGTCCTCAATAATTCCTTTATAGATGTCTTTAAATCATTAATGGTCACAGCTCTGCACCTCTGATGAATGGGTTCAATTTAGAGGAAATCATGAATTTAATTAATTAAAGTAATTAGAGGCAGCGCTCGTCCATACACATGGAGACCTTTCGGCCCAAGGATCTCTGAAGGCTTTTGTCTTAATCACGGCAGGGGATGTCAAATAAAAGACGAGAGAGCTTCAGGACAGTTGGAGGTGTGACAATCGCGAGTCTTGGCTCTCTCTCTCTCTCTCTCTTCCTCTGCACAGTGAAGGGCCAAAGGAGCAGTTTGAGGGCTCATTACAAGCATAGAGAATGTAATGTCAACCCAAGGCCACAGCTCTTGAATTTACTACTCACCAGTCCCATATCCAGCTGTCATTGTTCCTGTCTAATTCATGAGAGCGGAGATCAAGGCTGGGATAGTCATTTAACTCTGGAAATGAAAAAGGTGTTCCAGTTTAGGTCGATGCAAATTATTATTATTCTTTTTTTTTTTCTTCTTTTTTGCAGCACAGGTGAAGGTTTGTGTCGTGTTGATTTCTCTTTGCACCGTGGGGTCCAAACATGCAATCAGTGGCCATTTTATCACGTTAACTTGTACAACCTTATAGTTTAATGCCATCCTATGTAACAGCCCGGTCATAACATCATCCTTTGTTTAGTTTTTGAAGAAAATGTCGAAAATGTATGTGTACATTGCCCCTAAAGCTCCTTTAGTCATTATTTTGACAAACTTTGTTGAAATAATAATGAAGTATTAAAAACAATGACTAAGTATCTTAAGATAAAGAGTTAGTATTGCAAAATAATGAGAAAAAGATCAAAATAATGGGTTTCTTATCTTAAAATATTAACTAAGTATCTCAAAATAATGAAACAGTATTTCAAAATATGGAAAACTTTCTAAGTCATTATCTTCAGAAAGTTTCTCATTACTTTACAATATGGAGTCTTTTTGAGATACCGACTCGTTATTTTGAGATACTAAATACTTTAGAAAGAGTCTTAAAGGTCTTCTTTTGAAATCACAGGTCAGAAATGGACTCTATATTTATATTTAAAGCTCTTGTTTTACTAGATTACATCATTTTGACATATGTTTGTAACTTTTTTTTACGACTACAATGTTTACATACACATGGTTGCACAGAATACCTCAAACAAATCTGAGTAATTGCAACAGCAGCAGTATCTGTGTCTTCAGTGTCGAACCATGTAACCGAATCAACACCTCTGTGACGGTGTGAAACAAACATTAAAGGCATCATTAAAGTACATTTTCTAGCAGAACAGCTGTGTTGCATCATGTGAGATTTTCACACGTGAATCTTGCAGGATCACCTTACATATCAGATATGTTCAGTCACACATAGAAAACAACAGGCAGCCGGGAACTTTCTTTCAAAGTGCTGTAATTCATTTTCACTTGGCAATTGCAAATAAGCAATAATCCCTGCTTATCTGAAACAGTGGGGAGCAGGTGTGAATGAGCATGAATATAATCAACTTAATCAACAGTGGCAGCTCTGAATACACATGAAGGCATTGCAGAATCACTTGGCAAAGACTAAATGTTTTAATAATTTCTTTTTTTTTTTTTTAACATATCTGCATGTTGCAATAGAATTTTTTTTTTTTTTTAAATCACTGAAAGTTGGAGGAAAATGTAGCTTTTGTTCCTACATGCAGAAAAATGAGCCTTCATTTAAAAACAGATGCAGTTTGTCTCAATAAAAAAAAAAAAAAAGTTAAAAGTCACATTCTGGGTCACATCCCTCAAAACAAACAGCTAACAAATTTGCATTGTAAGAGTGCACTCGGGATTGTTCTTGACAGTCAGACGCATCCTGTATGTGCAAGTGGCTGAAGAATACCTGTCTCCCATTCAGATTAAGCACGCCACATTTGTTTTCATTACAGGCAGATGACAGTTGCTCACCCAAGATGCGGGTTTGATTAGGAAACCTGTTTTTGTACGCAGCTGCAGGGAATAAATTAATAGAAAATGTGAAGATCGGATCCATCACGGCGATGAGGATGGACAAGTATTGAAGGGACACAGACAGGGCAAATTGAGTATCAGATGACAGCCTCATGGAGCTGAAAGAATCTATTCAGGGTGTTTGTCAGGTTTTTTTGACACCCAGCTCACCCTGTTGGTATTGCCTTTCTTTCTGACAGTATTGTTAGAACAGGATGTTTGTCGGACTCGCAGGGAAAACAAACCCGAGGAGGAAGCTTAAAGAAAAAGAAAAAAAGAAAAAACCTTTTATCAAACTGTGCTCTATCTGAGTCCATATTGAATGTTAATTTACGGCCCGGTCTGCCGAGAGCTGTGAGAAGTGATTTTAACTATCAAACTGTAATAGAGATTTAGACGTCGCCTGAGTTTGCTTTCATACAGTCATCCTTTGACCTTGGTGTTTTAAACTACCTGTAATATAACCTGTCATGACTAAGAAGTGATGATATAATCGAGGTGTCCTTCTACAACCGGCTTGGTGATAACTTCTCCAGCTTCACCAAGCTTTTTTTTTTCCCTATTATATTGTTCACATCCAGGGCCAGAGCCTGTTAATTCTGCTTTATTGCCAGAATGGAGGACTCTAATCTTCAATTTCCATGATCACTTCATTCTGTAAAAGCCTGTAAAATACTTCTCATGTAAGAAAGTGAGATTTTTATTAGGATGTTTTCTTCAAAGTAAAATATCACCAACTTGTAAGACAGCACTTTCTGTCAGACGCTACAATACAAGCTCGAGCTCAGCCAGATATGTTCAGCTAGCGATTAAAGTGAAATATTCAGCATAAATCAGCTATTCTTCTGTCTTGCTAGACTCATGGAAAATTGTGCCTTCTCATCAAGGTTATTTCCACAATGTGTATAGTTGATGATTTCACCGCTGCCAAGTGAATAGTAGGCGTCAGCTTTAAGACCAACGCTGACGCACAGTCTGACAGTACAGAAAATAGCCTGAATCTTAAGGGTTGTTTGTGATAATTTATCAATTAAATGGCTTTTCCTCTCAATTATCGGATGGATATCAATTTTTGACATTAAATTACTTTGCCTGAAAAGGAATCTGCAACCAATAAATGAGCCCAGTTGGAGCAACAAGGCTCGTTTATACCAAATAAATAACCTATTGAAATTGAATGGCAGTGATTGTCGCTGATTACGTTCTCCCTGTGAAATCTTCAAACGCTCTTCTGCATTACCTTCCAAGCCACGGCTGTCAGCTCAAGTCACATCAACCGCGTTCTCTTGGTACATTTAAAAAGGAAATGCATAAAAAGTCATAGCTAATGTCTTTTTTTTTTCTGCCTTTGAGGAAGAGTGGGGGAGGACAAAACGGTGCTGCATGCAGAAACAACAGTTTTTAGTGAACAGCAGAGTTCACGTTTAGATTTGAAACAATTTTACATCTTGTAAGCTGGGAAGACGTTTAAGGATTTAAGAGGACACAACTGGGCAACCCAAAAATAACACACACACAAGTTTAGACTTTATTTAAAGTGCTTATTATGAGTTTAAGTGAAAAATAAAAGACAACAATCTCTTTTTTGAATCACAGTCTAACAGAAAATGTAGTCAGATTCCCATTCAATCAAATTTTAACTTCCATCTCCACCTTTCATAAGCTAGTAGCTAGTCGATGATGCTATGTTAGCATTATGGCTACCTGATGTGCTAACTAACGTTGCCAACACAGACATGAACTTCTTTATTTGACCCTGTTTGACTTTAAAAGACATCCCTCATAGTAATGAACACATGGGACTTCAAGACAATGCAACAATTGTTATTGTTCAATTTGTTTAATTATGTTGTTGTAACTGGTTTTAATGATTTCATCTTTGTTTTATATGAATCATGTTTTGTCATCAGTCTTTGCATGACAGATGGGTTGAAATGCTTCAGTGCTCATAAGCTTTTGCCACTGTTGCCATGGAAAAGAGGCCATTCAGAGGTGCAAATCAAAATGCTGACAGATTTCAAATTCCTTGATAGATCTGATTTAAAATAATTATAGCTCCACAGTTGTAGAACAGCAGCAGATCCTGTTACAAAAGAGAAAAAAGAAAGACAAAATGAAGGTTAGTCACTGGTGTTAGCTTCACGAATTTTATCTGCTAATGGAAATGGAAACAGGCTCATACACCTGACATTTTAAAAAGATATTTTACAATGCGGCTCTTTATTTTCTCGTTCTGGTGGACTTACCAGGAAAGTTTCATGACAATATAAGCTGCAGAACTGATGCAACTACATGTTGTTGTGCAATCCTGTGTTGTATAATGACAAAGCTGAACTTTCGGCCTCTTTCTGACAAAGTCTGCAATTTTTCAGCTCAAACTCGACCGGGCAGAGACCAACACCAATAAACCCTCTCCTAATGTGTGCTCTCTCTGATACATACAAAAACCCACACTCACACACACACACACACACAGGGACATACATACACCCACACACAAGTCACTAAAAGGTAAATTAATTAGAGGCCTCATACATAACTACCAGTGCCACCAACAATCATGCCCACAAATACTAATGCCAGCTGTCCATTACAGAGAGACGTAATGCAGTGGAGAATACGTGATCCAGCAGCAAATAAGTGAATCAAGATTTACAGCCTGCTTCGATCAATTGGCTCGTTGTTTGTAGCCGTAATCGAATCAAAACTCGTCCGAAATGCAGCTTTTCCAGGAACGTAGGAATTTTTAGGAATCCCTCATGTCGCGTCTGCTCCCTGATGCAACCGATGCTCTGCTGAACCGTCACATGTAACGCATTAGAATAAAATATTAGTGTATTTTTTACAATATATTTATTAAAAACGATATGACAGTGTTTTAGAGAAGCTAAATTAGGCCAGTTTAGACCTGAACTCAGTCTATTATTAAAAAAAACTGTGACCTAAATCAAGTTAGCATGTCAAGGCCTGTTGGGTCCCGACGGGCTCACTTATACAACTCTGCAGCTAAAATGAGATGAGCAGGTGTTGCTATGCAGATTTCACGTGTCGGAGAGTTGAAATAACGATATAGATATCACATTCTTCTGAGTATTAGCTGCAGCAAATTTACATCTAAATTAAGGTGAAGATCAGCCCTCGAAATCTACTTGATTTATGAAAGAGGCGTTTTCAAATTAAGGTGTTAAGGTGTTAATCCAGTGCCTGGATTAATTTTTTGCCTTCTAGGAACCTCTTATGTCTTAATAACGTCTTGAAACGATAATAAAGAGATTCATCTAATGTTTTGAATTTAATGTATATGCCTCTTAAATTACACTTATCTCATCAGTTAAGGGCTTTTTAAATTAGGATGTTTTTAAGGGGCTTCGTTTACATTTTCTTAAACTGATGCAGAAATAAGGAATCTCCGGACCTTTGTCCACTTTTAAAATTACACATGAATATATTTTCAGGTATGAATTTCAGGAATTTTCTCTTACATCTCATCCTATACAGATTCCAGGCTTTATCCTCCTCAGATAAATAACTCGCACGGTTTCGTTAAATTCAATTTTTCCACCTTTTCACTTTGCCAAAAGCTGTACAATTCATCCGTGCAGAAGTAGAAAT
>JAQNCA010000015.1:4968633-4979102 GCA_029783725.1 Acanthurus tractus
ACATTCTCCTCCTCTTCTGAAGCGACAAATAAAGACCTTTGTCCTCTTCTATCCTCTTTGATCTGACGTGCAGCCGTGTGTACACTCAAAAAAAAAAAAAAACCTCTTTAATTCTCTGATTCATAGGTCTCCTCGGTCTTGCTTTTGCGACAGGCACCAGTCTGCTTCTGCTGTTAATATCTCTCAGCAAGAATTTATGCCTACATCCATGCCTCTCTCCTCCTGTCTGCTACTCAACCCATTAGAGAATTCCCCCACCAAAGGTTCTCTGGAACGCCTTGCATCAGAGCCGCACTAATGAAAGGCATTATACATTACAAAGTGTTTGATTTAAGGATGATTTACAGTCCTCTCCCTCCGCAGTAAGGAACGGAAACCTTCCTGAAGATAAGCTCCCGAATCCATCTGCAATATTCAAAGGACATCAAAGGGTTCAAATTGTGTATAGGAGGTGTCGGTGTAAGAACCACAAAGAAAGAGGGGGGTTTTTTTTTTCGATCAGATGTGAAATTTCCATAACAGAGTGAGAGGCTCGTGAGTTATTATGATCCCCGAATCAATGGCGGCTTTCATGATATGCAGCCGAGCATGCACACGCTGCATGTTTAGATGCCGGGGTTGTTGCGTCTACCTGCCACTGATCTGCCGCTGACACAAACATCACTTCTGTCTGTGTGTGTACAGATATCCCAAATGTTCTTCAACTGGAGCAGATAACCTTTTTTTGTTTTTTTTTTGTTTTTTGTGTTTCGCGTCTCTGCCTCCCACATAAATTTCCCTTGCGCTGCAACCTAACAGCAAACAACAACAACAACAACAACGACAAAAAAAAAAAAAAAAAAGAAACCACATACTTTGTGATTACTTTTGCTGATGAAAGAGCAACTATTTTAATTTTTTGTTTGGAAACAGAGTAAAATATTCATGAATTTTCACCCCGCCTGCCAGATTTAATAATTGGCAGGATGTCGTTTACCACCTACACCAACCCCTAATACCTGACAGCTTGTAACCAGCAGCATTTAATCACAGCTGACAACTGATAATCCATGTCTCAGCACTGATGGATCATTGGCTTTTATTTTTTTCTTCTTCCTATCCCCTTTTTTTCTTGGTTTTTTTTATTTATTTATTTTTAATTTTTTTGTTTTTGTCTTGATGTTAGATGCAGAGCTGTTCGGGGCTGGGAGGCGTGATAATTTAGTGTGAATTGCTTTTAAGAAATCTGTTGGATGGCGTCCACGGGTGTGAGTTGTCACAGGGTTGAGTTTCTAGATTGCCTACAAAAGGATTCAGGAGGCTTGATCTAAATTTATAAGGACACTGCTGCAGTAACACCCACTTTGATGGCCGCGGTGGTGGCTATCATTTGTCGTCCATATGGCATGTCTGTGTGTGATATGCTTCTCTTGTACAGCGTGTACCATCTGAGATTCTTCCCTCTTTTTTTTTTCCTTTTTTTTTTCCTTGCTGCAGCGAAGTGCTGCTGCACAGAAGGGGCTGAAATTAAAGCTTAGTGTTTTGGGGGTTTTTTTCTGAAAAGGGATAACTTGATTTTCAGATATCACGTTTGAATGAATAAAAAAAAAAAAAAATCATTACAGCTTCATGCTGGTGGGTGTAAATAAATTGGTTTATTTGGTAATTTGATTTCCTGCATTATTTATATGTAGTTGTCAACACTGCTCCATAATAAATGAACTAAGAATATGCTTAGTTTTGGGTTCGGAGGCAAAATAAAGTGGGCCGAAACAAATAGCCTTCACTTGTTTAACTCCCAGATATGAATGCTTGTCTCGCATCGCCTGGAGCCAGAGCAGTTCTTATCATGACTCATTTTCATACTTATAATAATGAAGTAGGAATGCCTGGCTGCAGAGCATATGCACTTAGTTTAAACCGCATCAGCGTCACAACATTCAGTGGACTTTTTTATGTTCCCAGTCGAAGCTTAATATAGTAGTTAATCCAGGCAGGTACATTTGACTGTTCCTCATTAGTCTATGAAAATTATGTTTAAAAAACATTAACATTTTAACACTCTTTGGTGCTTTCCTTTTTTTTTTTTTTTTTTTTTTTTGCGCTGAGCTCTGATTGAGGCATCTTCAGCCATTAATTGGAGAATAAAACAGTTTTCAAAATCCAACTTTTTCAGATTTATTCCTTCTAGGAAGTTAGTGGCAGGAAAAAATCATCGTAGTGTTTCTTTTTGTGTTTGTAATGAACATTTTAGAACATTTTTTAAATGCACCCCCCCAAAAAATTAGCATGACTTTGAGATATCCACTAAATTAAGCATCTCTAGTTTCTTTCAAACAGTAAAAAGTGACATGAGAAACAACATTTTTAGACTAAATACAATAAAATAGTCAAATTTGAAGTATAACTGATAATATTAGTAATAATAACTTATAACAAAGCTCTATTTAAGCACAATAACAGTTGCAGAAGTTGACTCTACTCTGATAACTTGAGGCAGCTCCTGCTTAACTGTGTCTCCATTGAAATGCATTGGATACACTTATTGATTACCCAGTCAACGATCACTAAAGATCACATAAAGCTGAGCAAGACTTATTAAATTAGACAAAGAACAGACTGTAAACTGTATTAAACTGCATAGCTGTTATTGTTTCAATATGAAAAAAGTTAGATTGTGATATCATAAGTCAAATGCTTTATTTTGGGGGGTTGAAATATGGCTCTTGTTTGTAAAAAAAAAGATGAGTTTGCCATCAAATGTCTTTGAAGTTTGGTCTCACTTTAATTATCCATCATTACTGTTTGGTAGCAATGCAAGTTTACTATAAAAGAACATATCGGCTGCTTTGTGGAGGCTCAAAAAAAAACTGTGTGGTGGGTTGAAAAAAGTAGCATTGGATTTTTTTGTTGTTAGTGCCCAAAGGAAGTAAAAAAAATAAATAAATAAACAAAAATCCATTGTTTCTTTATTCCCACTGGATGTTATGGTCTAGTTGCTGGGACTGGAGAGAAATGGTTGCTGGACAAAGATTTGCTTCAGAGAAAACACTTCTTAAAAGTAAACACTTCATCCCTGAGAGGGTGCAAAGCTCTTGCCAAATAAGCACTTACTGTACTTCAAGAGATAAATGACACAAAACCACAGCCAAATATAATAAAACAAATATTTTCCATCAATCAGAGGCGAGTTGATTTTCTCCACTCCACTCAAACTGTTGCCCTTCCAGAGAGATTTATGCCTCCGTGTATATAAATCTATGGCAGAGTGGAAGTTGATGCATATATTAATGCTTGACAATGATGCCGTTCTTAAACTGATACTATAGCTCCCTCGTGCACAAATTAAACAATTTACAGCCTGATTTAAAAGCTAATCAGCCGTTGAGATCGGATAAAGATCAGTAAGGTAACTAATCCTGAATGACACTGTTTGTTCCCTTTCGTCCTCAGGTGATCCAAACAATCAGCGCGGTGGATAAGGACGAACCTCTGAGCGGCCACCGTTTTTACTTCGCACTGGCTGCGTCTGTGGCTGGCAACCTCAACTTCACTCTGCGAGATAACAAAGGTATTACCGTCGCTTTGTGATGATCTGCTTATCTGTTATAATCTGCTCCATTTTTACATTTCTTCTGTTGGATAGAAATCTACAAGTCTGAGGTATCTGCAGGGTTGTTTTTTTTTTAAAGCATTAACTTCAGTTTTTCTCAAAATAGGTTTGTAAAAAGTTTTGAATTTAATTAACAAAAGTCTTTACATACTTTTTTTTCACTTCTAGCAGTTTTGGAAGTTATTGTGATTTTTTTTTTTTTTTTTAGGCCTGTCAGGAGATGCAGATTTTTTTTTTTTTTTAAGTTGTTTTGACAGTGAGTCGAGCTTGCAGTTGGCTATTTAATCATTATTTATGGACTTTTGGCTAGTCATGCCAGTCTTTTTGCAACCACTGTCACGTTCATAATGAGATTTCAGTGTAAGAGATGGGAGATAAAATCTGATTGTTGTAACTCAGGCTGCTAAAGCTCACACAAGCTTAAAGGGAAATTCTGGTATTTTTAAGTCTGGGCCATATTTATACGTGTTTTGTCCTGCAAATCAGTGATGCTTGTAATAGATTTGTAATTGTTCCACTAAATAGCCTCAGGAGGGAGCTGTGACATGACTGCATCGTAGCCCTTAGGGGCAACCAGGACCATATTTACTATGTGCATATAAACTGCTTTTTGACACCATTATCGAACTGATCTCAACAAAGACAGACCTTGTTTTTCAAAAGTAAAATCCTTTTTGTTCAACCTGAAACACAAATCTCGATCAATGGAGCATCTCCTTGGAAATACCTCAAGATTCTGGACAAGTCTTGCAGGTCCTTTGGTTAAAAAATACAGATTACTGGTGTTTCAAGGCAGTATTGAAAAAATTAAATTCCCTCCTTTAATGATATCATTAGATATCTTGGTATAAAATGTGGGAAATGTACTGAAAAAGTGTTTAATCATAAATAATTCAGGGTCTCATCTTCCCCACTGCTTTTCCATCTCACTTTCATACTTTGTGCTGTAGCATCGTGAAAGGTATTTAATTTCATTCCATGTGATCTCACAAAGTCTTCAGTTTAACTTGGTGAACTCTGCAGAAACCCTGAAATCAGTCAATAATTCAAACTTGAATCCCTGTGTCCTTGTCAAAGCTCCAAGTCAGATCAACTCTGTTGCGCGAAGCCGCTAAATCAAAAACTCCCTTTAGAAATGTGCCAGTGGCCATCGGAGTCTGAAAAAAGGTGTTGGTCAAGTTGGGTTCGGTCTATTTGCTGCTAACTCTCCTTCGGATCGAGCCTCCCAGCAATGCAACTGACACTTTGGCCATTGCTCACTGCGGCTCTCTATATCTGCCCTCCATCTGGACACAATCTTCTCTGCAATCCGACTCAGGAGAAGAAGTACGGAGTAACCGGAGCCTCCCGGCATGCCCGGCTGTGCCAAATGAAACCATAATTCTGCCATGACAATGCCCTCGCTGCTCTATTTTTTGGGGGGGGAGGGTAATTGTTCATCAAAACTGAATGCAAAAAAACAGAAACTTTCCTGCTGCAAGTGGAGCACATCTGAAATAACTCGGTTTGTGCCACGATCCACGAACTCCGCGGCTCCTCTCTGCTCCTTGCGAGGTCCCTGTGCACAATATCACAGCATAACTTTAACCTCAACACACAGGCTGAAAACTGCCTTTGTAGCATTATGATTTGCTCGCCACCTACACGCAAAGAAGTGGGCGAACGCACAAATTTAGCCTCTCCTAAAGGAAAAAAACTTAAGTGTTCATTTGCATGTAGCTTTAAAGACGGAGTGCATCATCAGTTTCTCCCATGAACCCTCACTGCTCTCCGAACATGTGTGGATGGAGCTGACACTCTCTGAGGTAATGCTCCGCGCTGAGCGTTTTTGCTCGGAGATGCGGGGAGCTCGGGCGGCTGAAGCTGCCGTGATGCATTACAGAGGCAGCGGCGGCAGCCAGGTTGTGCCACGGTAATTCACATGAGTGCAGACCTGCGAGTGTTACATGATGTTTCAGGTAACCTCGTCTCAGCAGGTTACAAACAACTCGCCTCAAGACTGTTTTTGACAGCTCAGTTGGAAAAAAAAAAAAAAAAGGTCTGTGCACCGTGTAAACGAAGGCGAACATGGTGTGTTAAAGTAAATAAAATTCAAAATAGTGAAACATTTAGTTTAATGGTGCCTTTCATGGCACTGAAGATCACCTTACATAATATAGATTAGCAATAAAGCCATATAATAAACAGCAGCACACCAGCAATGACATAAAAAAAAAACATTAACAATGTTAATTAAAAACACACAAGTGAAAAGCGATAAACCATAAATGAGTCGGGGGGACGCGGATGTGTCAGACACTCCCAGACTTTCAGCCAGTAGACGGCTGTTTTATGCAACATTTGTACTACTTTTTTACTACTTTTACTCCTATTATTCCTGCTTCATTAGTATAAGTATGATGCTCTAGCTTCACATGCACTTATTACATCAGTTTCTTAAAAACAAATATTTTTTTATTTGAGTTTGTCCATAAAATGTGGTTCAAATCCACTTTACATCATTTGACCTCATCATATTTGAAGGGTTACATAAATTGTGTTGTAATTAAAATGTTACATATAGCAACGAAAACTATCAAGTCGAACACTTATTTTAACCCAAAATCTGATCTTCTGTTCTTCTAATTTTCTAATCTAAGTGATTATTTTTTTACATTAAACCAAACTGTGACCATTTCACAACATTAACCACAGTGCGATTAAGTTCGAGTACACTTGTTGCTCTCCAGTGATCATCTATGTCCTGTTTGAGGTCGTTACAATCAGCTGTGAAGACCAGCTGAAGACTTCGTACCAACCCCCTGCTGATTCCTGCAGGTTCCAAGTAGAAGAAAGGAAGCTGTTATCATCTTAATAGCATCCAGAAAAGCAAAAAAGCTGCAATTTTAGGCAAAAAAGCTGCGTTTCAATGGCAACCGCTCAGTTTGAAAGTACATTTCAATCTGTTGTAATAGTCGTCATGGAACGTTTTTCTTTTCTTTTTTTCTTCTGCAGGTGTAATGGCATATTGCTCTCCTCTATTTGCCCCTTTCTACCTCATAAGACGAGCTTTCATATAGGATTTTACTGTCAGAGTGAACCTGTTATGAGCCAACAGGTGGTCAAGACCAGGGAGAACCGCCACAGTGTGTCATATAATGGATTGTGCTAATGACACCATCTGTTCTGTTGGCATTCCTGCTTTTAATATCGGAAAATCATTTCAAACTGCACCAGCAAAGCACAGCAATCATTGTAATACAGGAGTTAAGCCTCCTGCTGGTCAGACTTATGCAGGTCATTGTTCAATTGAAGCCAGTAAACTCGATACGCACAATAAATGAAGCTTTCCACCTTTTTTTTCCTTCCACATCTGACCCGTTTGTGCTTCTGTTCCATTTCCACAGACAACACAGCGTCCATCCTGACAAAGCGAGGTGGTTTCAGGAGGCAGGAGCAACCCGTGTATCAGCTGCCCGTGTTGATTGTGGACAGTGGAAGTCCTGCCCTCAGCAGCACGAACACGCTCTCGGTGCGAGTGTGTGACTGCGACTCCGACGGCGTGGCCTTGTCTTGTGGAGCTGTGGCCTACACAGCGACCGGCCTCAGCACCGGCGCCCTCCTGGCTATTTTAGGCTGCATCATCACACTTCTTGGTAAGACCTTTATGATCTGAGCTGCAGAGACGTAAAACCATCCGACACACTGAGAAAGAAATCAGGACCAAGCAAGCAATGATTCTGTTTATGAAGCCCACTTTAAGATGAGTGAGATTAATGTGCTTTACATTGAAAAACACTCAAAATATAGTAAATATAAGCTTGAATGAGAACAAAGAACAATTGAGTGAAAAGTTAAAAAAATAAATTTTAAGTTAAATCCGATTAATACCAAAAAACATTAGCACTGTCAGATAAAAACCCCTTTAACCTCACATTTAATGGACTGAACAGGAAACAGGTGCTACCGTTCAAATTCGCACAGAGGTAAGAGCTGACTCATCATCCAAAAAGCAGATCTATTACCTGAGAGAGCCGGGACACATCGGCTGTCAGTGTGGAGATATTAATTAAGTAATGTTAAGCTTGGTGAAGTGGAGAAATGATCACAAGGATCCCGGTGAAGAGTCGAACCCTGAGATGTGTGTCTTTTGGCCGAGTCGATTAGCCTCAGACATACACACCAGCCGCAGCGGCCATTATGAAAACTAAGTGAATGTCAGAAAGCAGCGGCAGTAAGTGCAAAATAAACAGCGTCGCCGCCGCGAGGCCGTCTCACACTCTCACCGCTGGCTTGTTTGCATGGGAGCTTTCATGTGGACAGCAGCAGAGCAACAGACAGCAAAGCAAACAAGTATTACATAAGCAGCATCGTGTTATGGACTGTATGGAAATAACTGGAGTCTGGACACGAGACCAAAATATCTTATGTTGCACATTTAAATACACATATATAAACAAAATGCATGACGTTAGATAATGTCAGTATGTGTACGATTAAATGTCTGCTGTTTGTCCATGTTTGTTCCAGATTTTTCTGCAGACAGCTCAGTAACGTTTTACTTTTTTTTTTCTTACTGACAACTTACATAGTGGTTGTAATGGCATACAGTCACTTAGCAGGACACTGACAGCTTCAATAGACTCTAGTATCACTTTCTTGCTGGGTGCCTGAACAGCCTCCGTTTGTTTGTTAAGCCGCGGCGAGACGACAATAAAGTTAACAACCTTTGCAGTTCAGATTTAAGTTCAGATTTAAGTGGAGCTAATGCAGATACGAGGCTCCAAAACGCTGCTTACCTCTCAGTATTTACAACCCATTCAGACTCATCTCGGCTGCTGTGTATTCTTCAGGCTCTCGAATGTCTGAGAGAAGCTTCGCTGAAACGGAGTTGCATCTTGAGGTCTTGCGCATGTCAAACCTGCGGGGAGTTATCTTCCCCTCATATTTCCTCTTTGGTAAATACATGTGACCGAGGTCAGCCGTTTCTGAATAGCTGCCTGGATGTTTACAAGTAAAATACTCTCACTGAAATCCTGCCAGCAGGAAGCATTACCTAGAGTCTGCATGCTGGCTTTTTGGGAGAACTTTGGAGTATTTGTATTTTGCCTGAGTGTTGAGTTGGATCCATCAGATGGTGAAATTAATTGTGTGGGCTGTACGCTGATGGAATATGTAGTCACCCAAGGCTGTTACCTTGACTTTACATAAAACATTTAGTTCTGTTTATGCAAACTTTGAAAAATATGAGAATAAGATGATTACCACTGGCTGTGATGGCATTACTGCACAATCGACATGCACTTTTAGAGTTAAAATAGGATTTATAATGAACGCATTCACATGTTCGGACCCGTAAATAAACAAAAGATTCAACCTCAAAGTATTTCTACCTCATGTTTAAGTCTAAAGCAGCGTTTTTTAAAAAAACCTTCCACTGGCAGTTATGATTATGTGACAGTTATGTGACAGTGCTCCTCCTGCCTTTGAGTGCACTATAGTAAAAAAAAAATAAAATAAAATAAAGTGTAATGATGTGCATTTTCATTGAAAGAAAGCGGCGCCTGAAGGCAGCCCGAGTCAGTGATGAGATTTCAGATTTTAGATCATTTTCCTGTCGACAGGAGCGCTCATCATGGCCTCCCCCCGATGCGTTTTTGCGGTGTATTTTATAAGCTTAATTATAATATTTCGCGAAGGTCACGGGGATAAGTACTGCATGGCATGCTGCATTTCAAGGACAGTCACTCCTCTGCCTCTGTTTTCCAGTGTAATGCCATATGTTAAGATGTTAGTAAAGACACTTGGTTGTGAGAATTCATTAACATAACCTTAAAGATACTGCAGCAGTGAGCCGTCACCTCCAGGCTGCATTATTAGTCATAAAAACCCACAGACAAAGCCGGAGCACATCAGGGCAGAGTCATAGTTTAACGCTCCAGTGATCTTCATTGAAAGCTGAGGAGGATCTAAACAGCATATATACAATAACTGAAATGAGTTCTCTGATGGGGTCAAACTTGGCTATTTTTTTTTTTGTTTTGTTTTTTTGGTCCCCTTGAAGTTTGCCGTCTTTGTGTTTTGCGTCGGAGAATTCATTTTTTCGGTGATAAATGAAAACTTCAAAAGAGCAACAGGGGGAAATACGTTACAACCCTGAACCCGGCATCGCTAATGAAAGCTGGCTCTATTCTTCGCAGCACGGCCTCAGGCCACAGGCTCAGAACTAATGGCCTCCAGTTTAATATACCTTCAAGTTGCCTCGTGTTTTGTGTGACTGTGTGTGTCCTCAGCTGTCCCCATCAGTCTGTTTTGCTCAATTGGATCAGCCTCTTTCCTTCGTTTCTCTGTTTTCCTCTATGCCCTATATACCCCCCCCCCCACACCTCCTCCCTCCTCCTCCTCCCACCTCCTCCTCCAGTCTCACAACCCTCCTTCTCTCCTTCTATTAACAGCCCATGCTCCGCCGCTCTGTCCAATCCTTTATTCTGATCTTCCTTGATGGTCTTCCATCAAGACCTCTTTCAATCTCCCAGGTAGCAATCGCGGCTGTGATTGTGTGTGATTGTATTGTTTTGAATGAGACACGAACCAGAATAAGACCCGGACCGCGTCTCTCGCTCTGCTGTCATCCTCCACTGCTGTCAGTCTCAAATCTTCTTCTTTCTTTCTTTCTTTCTATTTTTTTTTGTATCCTCTTCCTCCATCAATCTCTCTTTCTCATCAGGTGAGAGGAACACACACTCCTGCCAGCAACACACTGATTCTAGTCATCTGTCGTCATGACTGAGTCTAATAACTACAATGCGGTGTCGGTGTGTGTGTGTGTGTGTGTGTGTGTGAAGAGCTCTCAGAGTGCCACTCCTCTACTTGTCTTAGGATCTATCAGTTGTGTCTC
>JAQNCA010000015.1:4986214-4998594 GCA_029783725.1 Acanthurus tractus
TGTAACTTCCATAAATTGTATAAAACAGGGACTTTGTCTCCCTGACTTCACCCATTTTTTTCCTGAAAAGCCACTGTGAAGCTCAGTGTTGTGGCTCCAGCAATCACCATTTTGGCTTCAAACTAGCTCAGAAAAAGAGCAAAGAGTAGGTGGGTGGAGTGAGACGTCTTGAATGAATGGTCGATGAGCACAACTGAGAAACAAGGCAGCAAAATGGGGGAGACAAAAAATTGCAGAGAAAATTGAATTGTGAATGAAATCAGAGTTTGAACATTGTTGAATACATTTGGAATAATGTAAGTTTCCACATTTCAACAAACTTAACATATTATAAATGTTTGTTATCATATATCGCTGCAACATTAGCGCCATCAAAGGCAGTTGATTCACTGAATCATTCGAATTGATTAATTTTTCAGCTAATCACAGTCATTCCAAGTATAAAAAATCTTTATGTCATGGCTCCAAATTTCACTTATGCAAACAACTCACCCCTCAGCTTAACCAGAAGAAAAAAATCTGAAATTTCTTTTTTTTTTTTTTTCAATTTTACCTGCTTGAAATTACCTTTCAAACTGTTATTGACATCTAAAAAAGAAATGTTAGATTTTATGTGTTCAAATTTCAGCTGCAGATCAGTACAAACAGATTCTACTCTTCTCTTCTCCCTTTGTTTTACTCTCAACAATAACTGTAGTTAACTGTGCAACTCTAACTCACTTGATGACCCACAACAGTGTAAATTAGTGCTTAAAAGCAGCGTCTCCAAGCTGTCGGTGCATCTCGACAGCACTCACAGGTTCATGAATACAGCTGACAGTATAATTCACCGTGATGCAAGCGATTGCAATGAAATTGTTATGAATCTCTGCTCGGTAAATATGTCGTCTCCTTACAGGTATTGACATAGTTTGCGAAGCTTTGAACCTGGTAAAAACAAAACAAATGAGATTTAATTTTTAAGTGCGAGTCAGGAGTAACCAAGGTCACAGCTTGTGCTCATTACGATGCAGTTCACACAAACCCACAGGAGGAGATGTGGAGAGTGTTCTTTCTTACATATTCAGAGGTTACCGTACATGATAGCCTCTTGCATGGCACATTCAAAATCACAGAGATCACTTGTAAAGCTAGACGTAGCAAATGGAAGGATTCTTGTGGAAATCAAAGGATGGAAAACTTTTGAAGTGGAATTGGAGGACATTTATAATCAGTTGCAGCTGGAACTTATAATAATTTCTTAACACTTCCGAGAGAATCAAAAGTAAAAGAACGCCCTGAAACCTCACAAAATGTAAAATGCTCCATACAGACTTATTTTTCTACAGGTTCAGTGCAGTCTGGATAATATTTTAGTAAAGAAATAAAGCATTTATTCTTTTGCAAAATAAAAAGAAACATCGTTCCTCGAGTCAATACACTCTAGGATTTTGTTGCTAATACTTCATTTGGTTTTTTATGACCAGTATTAGAAAACATTAGTCACATTTAAAAATTAACAAAATAACAAGGCTAAAGTCTAGGATATTAATATTGTTAATAAATTACAGGATATTGTAAAATACAAAATAGGTGCATAAAGACACAAAATAGATTACTGCAAAAAAAAGTTTAAAAGATTTTAAATTGAATGAGATGGAAAATATTCAATTTTTTCATTCTGGTTAAAAAAAAAGTACTGATGAGCTCAAATTTGTGAAGAACATGTTTTAATAGTTAAGCAGTGTATTCTGTGGCTAGACCACATAATCACTCATAGATAGTTAAAATAATGTTTACAAAATTAAACTGTGAGTGAGTGTACTGAAGCTAAAACTTGAGCATAGTGACAGGAGGTTTAGAGATGATTAGAGAAAGAATTCAATAACCCCAGAAGTTTAACTGGGTGCTCGCGATGAAGACATTTTTATTGTCAAAATCCTAATTCTGTTAAAACAATATTAAAAAAAAATATGCTTAAAAAATAACAGTGTTAATGAAATGTTTCAACAAAAGGAAGTGGAGCTGATTTATAACTAAGTATTAAATTTGGTATCATGTAAGTGAATTATTATTCAGCTTGGGCTCCTGGGTAGAATTCATATGTAGTTAACTTCAGCAGGATTAAAACAAATATAAAACTGTATTTCATCTGCATAGAAAATGTTTCACTTAGCACTGCTGTGGCTAATATTCAGCAGAAGTTGCACACTCTTACTTTAAAACTTCAAAAAACCAATAAAGTTGTACTGAGACTCCACTTAGGCTACTTTAAAAATGTTAAGCTAGTTTAAGCTAGTCTCCATTAGCAGGACTTGTTTCAGTGTCTCTGTAGGGAGGTGAGCTTTGATGTTTAAATGGCTAAACCCCTGCAAATTAAACTGTAACAGCATGTTTGCTTTTTAACCAACAGCCATTTGCGACTTGCAGGTTGCACCCCAAAATTGTTCATGTGGATTGTGGTTAGAAAACATGAAAACTGAAACATGTAGAGGAGACTGTTGCCTGAACTAGACAGCCAGTGTTAAACCTTTATTGACAGTCAAAACTCAACAAGATTGCAATTTAGCTAAACGGGAGTTAAACATTTCACATTATCACATTAATGTTACTGTTCAGCAAAAGTGATGTGAAATATATCTCTATTTCCTCCACATTTGTTGGTTTTCTAAGGTGTTAACACTGCATAGGTTCCATTGATAATATAGCAAGATATACCTGGTAGACCGCATATGGAGTTCATGGGATTTCTTTTAATCTTAACAGATTGACAGCCGCTGCAACACAGACACCTGATGTAAACCTCAGCACTGATAACGGCTGTGACCAGATGTTGATTTTGATTGACCAGCTGTCAGTCAAAATCAGCAGAAAATGTCTTAAATTTCTGCTACCTGGGGGTACTTATGAGCAATCAGGGACCCTCTGCTATCAAGGGCTCAATCTGGACCTGGGTTGATTAGTCGTGTTTGCCCCGGTGCCTTGGCTCCAGAGGCCCTGGGCTGCTGCAGACACTTCACTCAATTCTTATCATAACCATGCATCATCAACAAATTGCCCTGACAAAGAGGTGCCCATTTTCAGAGGCTCTCTACGAGATGAGGAACATGCTTTTCCTCAAATTGTCTGCTGGAACATCGCTAATAGAGTTTGACCCCTTGGCTGCCTGTTAAAGAAATCATTCTCTGCTGTAGCCTTCTGGCTTCACTTGCAACTCAGGTGTCTGAGAGCTTTTACAACACAATAACTCTGTTCTGCTTACTCTGTGACTAATTGTACTTTCATGTGATTAGCACGGCATAATTTCTTAATGATGTGTTTTTGTAGCGTTAAACTTCCAGACTGACGAGAATGACAGGATGTGCGATGTTTGTGTTTGTGGTGGAATATGATGTGTTAACACAGCAACTGTGAACAGAAACATTTTCCTGTGTAGGCAGTTAATCAAAAGGAGCTTTTAAAAGCTATGATGATAAATAAATTCATCATAAGGAAAAAAAAGTACTTTAGGTATATCTATCTGCAGGGTTAAAGACATTTTCCTCAAGTAAAAGTTGCCCTCCTCTTTAGCAGAGAGGCTGAGAAATGAAATGAAATTTTAAGCTTAACTCTAAGCCAACTAGGGACCAAGTCCTCGCATATTCATGCATGCGGCTGAATATTTTCATTTCTTCTATTTCCCAGCATGAAACAAAACTCCAAAGAAAGTGTGTCTCCGTTTTCTGGCTCTTACACTCGACAAAATAAAAATAAATAAATTAAAATTCCACTGGCCATCCATCCATGGGTTGCCAGTTGGTGGCGGAGGAACGGGGGCCTCTGGTCGGGCGTCAGCTGGACGACTCCTCACTGGTCCTTTGAAAAAGAGAAAAGGGGGGAAAGAAAGATCAAAGGCGGTTGCAGCACCATGTTTTATTCTCTGTCTTTCTCAGCAGCGCTCACAGTTCGCCTTGCCTTTAGCAAGAGAAATGTCAGACCTGAGGTTTGTGTACTCTATAGTTCCACACAAATTAGACCAGTCCCAGACCTGGGCAATATAAATAATTCTCTTGAGGGGTATGTGTAAGTAGGGGTGCAACAGCTTGCACCCATGAGCCCCCGGGGACGGCAAGGAATGAAGAAGTAGGTCAAAGTGGCAAGACAATGGTAATCGGGTGCAAAAGAAGAGCAATTTAGGATAATGACTGAAAAATAACTGATGATGGTTTTATCATTGATGCATCAGTGTCAAACAACATTGGTGGGTTATAAAGTCACCATTGGAGGAAATTGAACTGCAGACAGTGTGAGCTGTGGTCATCGAGATGAGCAACCAGCTTGGCTTTCAAATGCTGCCATCTTTACTTGTCTCCAAAAGGTCAAAATCAACAGGAAAGTTGTGAAAACATTTCAATGCTCAGTCAAAACTCTGTCATACTGGAGGTGAAAGTTTTTAACATTCTTTTTCAAATGTTTCTGCGCATTTGATCGCGTAACGTGCAGGTATTAAAGCTAGGAGTTATACTTTCTCTTGGTCCGAGGACTTACTGTATTTGATCTTTGATAAAACTTTTTTATAATCTTGATTCTTAACATTTTGCAACTTTTTTAGTAATTTGTTCTTTGACTTTTTCACATTCGGTGCTTTGAAATCTTTCCCCTCGAAGAAACCTTGTTACATCATCCAAATATCTTAGCCTTTTTTAAGGGATGCAAGAAAATCTTTAAGAGCTACATCTCACAGAAGATACAATTAGAGCGAGTGGACGGTCCACTCCTTTGATAAACAGCTTGTTTTCATTCATGTTGTGTCATTTTCCTAATTGTCATTCAAACACGTGACCGCAGAGCCGATAGCAACACACTTAGAGCACAGTACAATGATGAATTAAAGTAATTAGAAAATGATGCACTGGAGCCCTCTCCAGTGATGATTGGCAAAAACATGTCAGGGCAACATCAGCATTAATGAGCCATAATCGACATAGGCCTAATTAGCAACACTTTGTACTTTTACATAGGTTTATCATCATTAGCCAAGCCTGGCTTGATATAGCGTCAAATGTGTGGGTGGCATAAGTGTTTGTTTATCATGTAGACATGGAAAATAGTTACATGCTACAACAACCCCAGTGGTGGGGAGTGTTTCTGAGGGTCTACATCTGCCCTTAGGAGGGGCTGCGGGGCTAATTAGATCTCGAAAGACTTTTGAAGCTTAGGACGGAAACATGCATATTTAAACAAACAGCGAGATTTACTGCCGGTGTTTGGGGGGTTTTCTTGGTCATATTTAGCCAAATTATACATTCAAATCAGGATTTCTAATAAATCGTCCATTAGAAGCACTATTACGACCCATCAGCAACAGCTTAGCATCTTCCCTGTGCTGCTATTGTGTTTGAGTCTATCAGTCCTACAACCTTGAGTTAATATTTGTGAGTCCAAAATGGAAAAAAAAAAAAAAGTTTGAATCCACTGTGGGAGGAATATCTCCATGTGCTGATCTTACGCTGTTTGTCTGGCATAATTAATGAAAATATTCATCGATCATGTCTTGTGCCATCCACTAATTTACATATTTTACAAGAAGCAAAGGAGCTCGCCGTCGACTCCCTGTTTAATAATTCACCGGCTGTTTTCCCCTTTCTATTGTCATTTCAAGGTGTGAGCATGCCGGGTTTATTTTCCTAATAAAACCGAATGGCACAATGAGAGGATGGAATTATCCTGGTTGTATTTAATTGAGTTTGACCAGGTCCCTGCTCAGTGTCGGTCTAATCTCCCCGCAGCACTGTAGTCTCTCTCCCAGGGAGACAGGGGAGGCCGATAAACTTTGAAGCTTGCGCTGAGAACCTGCTCACTGCACCCTCTGCATTATTCATGACGCAGGGACAAGAGCATCTTCAAATGGCCTGTCATTTCCTTTTACCCTCCATCACAATGGCCATATGCTGCACGCACTAGAGGAGGGGATGGGGGGGAAGCAATATCCAGCTAAGCTTAGCCAAACAGGAACACATACATACTAACAGATGCATTCACAGGTAAACCCACACAAAAGGGATATGCACGAGTGGGAAAAGCTTGGGAATTCAAAAAAAAAAAAAAAAAATTTGCCGTGGCGTTTTTCAATCTTGTGCCATTCAAAACTAACCTCCTCCCACTGCTTCCGCCCCACGCAGCTACTGCCGCCGAAGTAAACACGATGCTTCCTGTATTCCTGCCAAACAGGAGTCAACGGCAGAGGAAAAAAAAAAAAAGTTCTGAAAGGACAAACAAAAGGGAACAATCAAAAGTTTTCAAGAAACTCCATCCAAGTTTTTGTGACATCTCTGAAAAGGTAGGAGCCGTTCCGACATAATTGTTCTCATCTGAAACGAAATCTCTTCCTTTTTTTTTTTTTTTTTCCGCAGAGCTAAACAAAGCGTGGAGGCGTAATCATTGTCGGAGAGCACGTTTGCATGGTCTCCGGTTCCTCAGTTCTTCTCTCAGATCCATGACATTTTGTCAGCCACCCCTGAGTCCCTCCAGCCAACGTTCCGTACCTTGTTTTTATTTACAGAGTTTGTTTTTGCGTGACATAACCACACAACTCACGTCCCTCGGAGGTAATTGGGATTGCCGTCATTTGGCCTCCCTAATGTCTGCCATTCAGCATTAACATATCATTAGCTCTTTCTGGGACCGTTCACTCAGAAAATTAGAGGTCTCCGTAGACCCCCAGCTCCATCAATATGGCAAAACCAGTTGACACCTTCTCTTTGTAGTTCACAGGAGACAGATGCAGAGTGAGCAGAGGCGTGGGCGTAACAATGGCGTCTCGCGTGGTTCCTAAATAAACCAATCTGTAAAACTTTGCATCGGTTGTTGCAGCTGATGGAATATAATTCTCCTTGCATGAGGAATTTAATCGACACTTTTCTCCTGACCTTCACCTTGAAACGAAAAGACGGCGCCAACAGATTGCGGAACGTGATAAAATTGGACGTATGGTTCCCGAGGGCTGACACTGATTCTACTAAAATAACATCAGCCTTTGAGTAAACTGTTAAATGCTATTGTAAAAGTGCTGTCCTTGTTGAATGGTGGAGATGAACTGCGCTTCCTGGATACCTAATGACAAAACATCTGGCAGATCGTTCCTATGCAGTGATGGAATTGCTGTAGCTTCAGCATTTAGTCTTAGTAAATACCTTGTTTTGACACCTAGAATGGCACCAAGTCTAACTTGTTTTTGTTGTTGTCTCCCACACGAAACAGGTAGCTGCAGCACAGTGAAGCTCTTCTTCTCCAGGGTAATTAGAGGTTAAAATTAATTCCAAATAGAAATATAAATGTGCAATGCTGCAAATAACTCTGTCTAATAGGGGAATGGTAGCTCAGTGTGTGTGTGTGAGTGTGTGTGTGTGTGTTAACCGGCAGGGTCAGAGTGGTTTTGTTGATTTCCATTTCTTCTTTTTCTCTCATCTCTTCTGTACCCATAGTTGTCTGTGTTAGAGAGAGAGAAAGTAGTACCAAGGAAAAGTGGTAATTATAGTAAACAAATACACCGAGACGGTCCATGAATGAGCCCCACAACATGCAGCGTTTTCCAGTAAAAGCCAACATAAAGGATCCGTATGGACTGAATGAAAGATTTAGTGGATTTCAGAAGTTGTATGTTAGAAATAAATCAAGTAAGCAAAACCTGTTACACAAGCTGAAAATCTAAATTACGACGTTTAAACTGTGTTATACACACTTTTTACTGCACAAAATGAATTTTGGTAACATATGTAACTCACATTTTAATTTATCTCATAAAGGTTCTTGTTTACCTCTTGCACTGTAAAAAGTTCAACTGCGTTAAATAGTTAAAAAAGCTCTACAGGAAGAAACTAAATCTCTTTTTTTCATTTCTCTCTCTGTAAAACAATGTTAGATAAGGAAAGACCCAACGGAAATAAACATATTATGTGATTAAGGTTTTATTCTTTTTATTCTAAAGGGTAAGAGACGTAAGCTATTTGTGGATGTTTTCAAAGAAACGATAGTGACAAAAATATTGTAGGACAAAAACAACATAAACAGTAAAACCAGTTAATTAAATAGTCTTTAACATCCATTTGTCATCTAAATGCAAGAATCGCTACTTTTTTATATATTGAAAAGCAACACATTTGCATTTGCTTTTTTCTGCTTTTTTCCACACATTTTTTTTAACTAAAGTAATAATTAATTCATTGAATGGAGTGTTATCTCGAGGAAGACTTTTCTTTGTCACTGTTTACTGTCATTGTTTGGGGTCTCAACCGTCTCCGACTCAACTGCTTACAATTCCTTTAACATCTGAAACACATTTCATTTTTGCAGCGATGCAAACTTTAATGATAATGCAATACTGACAGAAATATTTTCTATATTTCTACACCGCAGGGTCTTATACCTCGGCATAAACAAGATGATAGACAAACAAATTTATTTCCCCTCTCAGTGTGTCTCCTCATATCACTTTCGCCTTTGTAAAAATCATTATAAGATTAATCAGAATGTGAGGTGGCAGACCCAGTTGCATTAGTCTTGCATTGTTTTTTGCTATTATCTTAAACAAAATACCAAACACAATCAGAGAGAGAAGTCTGAGCCTCTCAGGGCTTCTTGCATCAATCAAGGAAGGAAACATCCTCCAGGTTGCCACATAGCTGGCAGCTAAATAAAGCTATCTGGCCAGGGGACATGTTTGGGCTCCTGTTGGGCGCATCAACACATGCGAGACAGTGAGTAAATATTTCCCGCAGACGACCATTAGAAAGTCACTGTTCAGTAGTAAAGGCTGTGTAATCCCTGCTGGTATGTGTTTCAAATTCAGCAGACAGAAGGAAGCTGATCCAATTCCCTGCATCCTGCAGGACACAGATCTGCATTTCCTCTGCACTTTGATGAAACAGCAGCCAAGCTGTCCGCCTCCATTAACAGCCCCTCTGATTTTACACTGTGCTCTGACAACTCTCTGTGTGTGTGTGTGTGTCGCTCTGCCTGCATGTGTGTCTGTGGGTGCATATAATAAATATGTTTGAGTTTGTATGCCTGTGATGTATGTCTTTGGATGTGTATGTTTATATTGCTTTGCCGCGAGGAGCTCGAGGTATCACGACCGGGAGAGACTGTTTTTATTTTTAGAAAATCCAAACAGGCAGAAATTTGTGAGGGGAGACACAGAGAGTCGTATAAATATCGGACGTGAGATTTCAGCCTGTAATAAACAGCATAACTCTTATTAATTCAAACTAACATTTCTTTTTAATAGCAGCGCATCAATCAGCCTTCGTTCCTTATTTATCACATCACATGACGATGCGGAAGATATCCTTAAAATCACACCAGACTTTAAACAACCGTAAACACGCCAGCATCAGAAGAACCGGACTCAGCAGCCTCTCTGGACAGCATGACAGTAGCAAGAAGACTGGAGAGGATGTTGTTATGAAAAGTTAAAAAGTGAGAAAGAGAGAGAGAGACCAAGCCGGAGGCCAAACAGGAGCATATAATCCAACACATAAATGGCTGCAAGAGAGACCCAGAGCTGGACTTTATACAGCCGCACCAGCATACAGCCGACCTGCTGACTCTTTATCTCGTCTTGTTGAACTTACTTAAGGTTGAGGGTGCCATTTGCAAATAAAACCCTGCATATTTTGCATAAAACTGCTTTCACACCTTAAATCAGGAGCTTCTTTCGCTTGTTTTCACTTTAATGCCACGTGTCACTCTTGCATGAGATGATGTATTTTTAATTTCAGGACAGACTTCTGAACAATTGTTATCTCTTTCTTCTAATAAGGACTAAAAATACACATAATTTGCATTCAGGGCTCTTTAATGGTTGCATGACACAATAACTTAGCAACGTTTGTTATATTTTTACAGGTAACAAACCATCTTCCTGCCTTCCACTGTAAATGGTAACTTTATGTTTTTTCTGACTCTTAAACACAGTGCATGTTTATGTGCAAAAAACTAGTGTGCTCTTTCCAACTGCTCCAACTTGTTTGAGAGTCATTTCTTTTATCTGTCATTAAACGGCAACACAGTCACAGTGGGACAGCAGCGTTTCAACCTGCTTCCTATGTTGAGGTTTAACTAGCTGCAGCACTGTGGCAGCAGGAGACTGGATGTATTAAAACAAAGCACGGCACTATTTTTTATTTTTTATTTTTTTTTATTTTAATATGCTGTCATCTGTTAAAACATAAGACAGAACCAAGGACAGAAATGTAAACCAGCCCCAGTGTGTGTGTGTGTGTGTGTGTGTGTGTGTGTGTTTTTCCACAGCAGTGTTTTCTAGGTCACATCTTTTACCACTGTATCAGTACAAACATGGCTGGTGGCTGGAATACTCAGACTCAAGGGTCTTCTAAATGCCACGCCAGGCTCGTCACAGTTATGCAGAACAATGATCCGCACAGCTTGAAGGGCAGGCCAGGATAGAAGAAGAAAAAAAAACAAAAAAAAAAAAAAACGGCATATTTTTTTTCCACCTCCATGATTACGCGTTACGCAGGATGGTTAACTACGATAAATTGGCCAGATATTGGCCAATGAGTTCAGACGTGCTTGTAATGTGGCTTAAATTGCATGCCCTTTCAGGCAGGGGAACAAACCTCCTCAATGTCAGCGCTCTCTCCCACATGTTGAGTGCTTAGTTTGCCATGCAGTACAAGATCTCCAGACCTGTTTAGTATTCACCCACTTGAGTTTCCTAAAGGTTACCAAACCTAATTAGACATTTATGCAGGATCTTCAAAGGTCCCTCCGTTATTAATGATGTGCAACTTCTGAGGACTGCATCGATGGCTTTTTTTCTGACTCGAAGAGCACACTCCTCACAATATGCGCATACACAATGGAGACAAGCAGACAGCCAAAATGCAGGAACAGACTGGTGGCTGGCTGCTGATGATTACTTAAAAAGTGCTTGCATAGAATATAACACTAAAGTGCACTAACGCTGGACAAATTTTATTCCCCTGGTGTGGTTTCATACAGGCGAGAGTAAACCAAACAAAGACTGTCCTACATGAGCCAACAGTAAGGCAGGATGGTGCTCGACTCAGTCTGGAAAGATCTCCTTCAAAATAAAAGCAGCGTGTTGCTGTATTAGTGGTATTGAGAGTAAAAAAGCTAATAAACCACAATAATTATGCAAAACAAATTAAAACTGGCTTTTGGTGCTTTCAAAAAATGTAAACACGATGAGATTTTTAATAAATAAACATTAATAACGTGGATGAAATGAGACTGTTGGTGAAGGAAAATATCAGAACAAGCTTTACAGACCAGTGAGTTAAGAAAATCATGGCATTGCCTTCATGCAGCCTTTCAAATCTGGAAAAGAAAACATTGAACACCCTATCAGGCACATGCTAACGCTACGAGCTAACACTCATGCTACATTCAGTCTGTGGCAACAGCTGGTTACTTTGCTCAAAATTCACTGTTGTCTCCTTCACACTAAAGAGTTTAATCATAAATATCTAATGAGGTCAATTTTGTTCATTTTCAAATCAAGGAAGATCAGATCAAGTCACTAACATCAAGATAAAAGCAATAAAACCTTCACAGGTCAGAATAATGTTGGCAGATAATCTGTTCTGAACAGCCTCAAACCAGGAAATGCCCCCTGGGATTGTCAGGAGGGGGAAATTGGAACAAAAATTGGATCGATTACCCTTCAGTGTTTAGCCAGCTTGAGATATCTATGTGAACTGATTGACTGATTGGATCATCGTCCTACAGAAAAAGAGGACATACTATAAAATAAAAATTTAAAATGCTTCTATTTTTGCAGTCTTCTAAGGAAAAAGTAAAAAAGATCTTTTCCCAAAAAAGTCAAGTCAGGTTCGCTTAAATGTCCTATTTAAACTGCTGCTTTCAGAGGAGGACCAGGTCCATCCTGTTCCTCCTGCCCTGAATTTGAAATTACATAAAAAATGAAAAAAGGGAAAGAAAAAAAAAAAAACCTGCTCCGGAGCCAACTGACACATCCAGCCTCTCTTTGCCCTTTAACATGATTAGCCAAATCTGATTGGTGAATTATTTTGCAATTATGCAGTCATGTTTACATCCCACTCTCAGCTGGGCTCAAGGTAAATGCAGTTGACAAGACACCCCAAATAAAATTCAGTTTCCATTTATTATTTACATTCAGACTTTAATCAATTATGAATGACAGCTAATTAGTGGTGTGCAGGGGCCATCGCTCTCCGCGGTGTCAAAGTCTACCCGATGTACTGTATGTCACGGACTGTGGACGTTGACAAAAAACCTTTCACCACTTTACAGATTTGGGTGTCTTTTCTGAGGAGACTTCACTAATCATCTGTGAAAGTGCGTGCCGCGAGTGTGCATGCACGCGTCCAAGAGTGTGTGTGTGTGTGTGTGTG
>JAQNCA010000015.1:5018087-5041747 GCA_029783725.1 Acanthurus tractus
TGACCAACTATTTGGTACTTTTTGAGGGAAAAGAAACTACATATTTGTGTGTTTTTATTCATTTTTACTTCAATACTCCCTCGTGTTTTTTCTTTATCAGATTTAACGAATAGATTATTATACAGGATTAATTAGTACAAGTTGATTTTTTGACTTTTTTCTTGGTTTTTTTGGACTGTTTCTTAAAATCAGTCCACCTCCACATTTCTCCTCATAGGTTAACTGAACTCCTGAGCTAAACTACAGCACATCTACTCACAACTCGGAGTCAGCTGCTGCCCACTCATCAGCTCCATCTAACATTTGACATCCAAAAAGTCAGATTCACCCCGTTACTGTACATACTGCAACTATTTGCATTTATTTATTTATATATATATATAATTCCCTTCCCCTACTCTTTATAGTCCAGGTCAACAGTGTGTGTGGGAAGAGTTGTGACTGACCATTGTATAAGTATGGAGTTTAAATGTACACACATTGGCATCGGTTGAACCGGTGAACACTCACATTCGCCCCAGCGGTCCAAAAAAAAGAGTAGGTTTAATCTTTAAATAGTTGTTTTTAAAAAATAAAGTTGCTGGAGATTTTCATTCTGAAATGTAAAAATTGTGTTTAACTATAAGCGTACAAAAAGTGATTTTGACCAGAGGGACGATGCTGAAGACCAAAACTAAAGTGCAGAATTAGAAGCATGTCTGCCCTTGTTTCGTTTCTAAGCTCGCTTGTTGTGAAGTTAAACATTTTCTTCGACACAGTCAGGTCTCGAGTGTCGCCCTCACGGCTCAAACTGTGGCTGCTGAGAGATTTGTGTCGGACTAAAAGGACGGATTAAAGAGTCTCTGCCGGTGTCGGTCGTACCCGTCTTTGGCTCCACGGAGAAGTAGGGCTCCCCCTGCAGGATAGAGTAGATGAGCTTGGCGTTGTTCCCGAACATGGGATCATCAGCATCTGTGGCTGTCACCTGGGCCACTGTGGTCCCTGTGGGGGGGGGGGGATCACACAGTCAGAGTGAGCTCAGGCAGCAGTTCCAGTCGACGGGGAAATAAAGTGATTATGCCACAGTCCCGCAGGGTCTGTCTGTCTGGCTCTGGGAGGGCGGCGATTGGAAATAGAAGAGAGGAGGGGGTGAGGTAGGGTTAGAGGAGGGATGTTGACAAAGGGTGAGGGGTTGGGGGAGTGTGTGGTGTGGGGGGGGAGAACAGCGTCGGCCTTTCTCAACTCAGCAATGCTGTGCAGGTGTGTGTGACAGGCTTTCCTGCCCTATAGCTACATCTCTCTCGCCATCCTCCTCGTTTTCTCTCCTTCGCACTCTGATTCACTTTCACCTCTCCATCTTTCACACTTACTACCCTTTTCTGCGCTGACCATATCCTTCTCCTCACCTCCCTTTATACAACATCCTTCTCTCTCTCTCTCTCTCTTTCTTTCTCTCAGTCGTCTTGTCTGTCTCATTTGTTACCCGGAGAGCACTGTGTTTTTCTCTCACACTCGGGGATTTACAACAGCATTTCTTATTTCCAGTCGCGCGCACGCCACCTTCCCCTCTCACTTTCCCTTCAAATGCATTATGATTTATTGCAAGTGAGATATTATGCAGCAAAAGCAGATTACATATAAATTGAAATGGTAATGTTTGTGGTATGAAAGGGCAGTGGTTATAAAAACATTATTTAAGAAAATTTAAGGCATCCGATCTGCGATTCAGAATGCAATACGTTTAACTTCCTGAATGGGGACGGATGACAGACATTCATAACCTTTTGTTCATTTTCTTCAGTCAAGATAATAAATAAAAGTTCAAATTTATGTCAAAGAAACAATAAAGCCAATGACAAGTTTTTATCTGTTTAATAAAAAAGTGTTTGACTTTTACTGGGAAAGAAAACTCACCACTTGTTTGTGTATATATTATTTTAAATACGTTATGCAGATAAATCAAATCGACCCAACAGCTTCATCTCACTGTTTGTCAGACTTGCTGCTAGTTTTGAACAAACTCAAGCTTTCATTTTTATGTGACATTTTTGGGAAATTTCCATTTTTGTTAGTTAAAAAAGATTAACTCTCTCACCACTGAACTGAATATATAGCTTTAGCTAATGACCTTTAGCTTAGCTTAGCTTAGCTTAGCATGCAAACTGCTTACAGTGTAAAGCAGCTAAACAGGCTCAGAAGAAAATCCACATAACTGCATCTTAAAAATTTTGTTTAAGTCATTATTTTGTTTATTATCTTATCTTATTATCTGTTTATTGGCTAGAATTAGTAATTCTCATGAGTCTCCTCTGTTTCCCTTCCACCTTGTCTCAAGAAATGTTGCCCCTCAGATTTATTAATGAGGTTCAGAAGCTGGTTTCAGTCACAGTCAGACTGGTATCAGTGAGCAAATTTCCCAAAATGCTTATCCATTCCTTATTCCTTAAATATGCTAACGTTTAGCAGTTTAGCATGCTAACATTTGCTAATTACCACAAAACACAAAGTACGGCCGAGGTTCGCGGGCATGTAATGAGTTTTGCAGTTTTAACCAAAGAACTGGACAAATTGGTGGTGCTGCATGAAAAGTCATCAAAATGTCACCAGTGTTATTGCAAATCAACCTGAGGGGGAAATACAGTCATTTCTGTACAAAACAGACTGACAGCAACATCACTTTTTCACATCACTGTTGAAATGAAATGAAATGAAACCATCTGCATGGCTTCATACTGTTGCAACTTAAATAAGTGATATGATTTTTCTTTCATTTAAGGGCTTTAGGGGTTTAGGTGGATTTTGGTGAACCAGCCCTTTAATATTGAAGTTATAATTTGACTGTACTGCTAAAAGGGTCTTTCTCAAACATACCGATGGGACACATCTCGGGGATGCTGGACACATACGGCTCATTCTGGAACTGGGGGACATTGTCATTGATGTCCTGCACCGTGATGATGAACTCTGACTCGGGCTCCTCTGGTTCATTGGACCTCCTGTTGATAGCCTGGGCCTGAAGGACGTAGAAGGCCTTTTCTTCACGGTCGAGCTTCTTCAGCGTTCGGATCTCACCAGAATACTCATCTATCTCAAACACATCCCCGGCTCCTTCTCCTGATAATACATACTTGATGGAAAACACGCCTCGGTCAGAGTCAGATTTGAGCTACAAAAAAAGAGGAGAGAGTAGATGAAAGCTCGAGTTTTGAAGCGATTTTTTTTCAGAAGTAAGCACAAAAACATGCAGTTTCAAAGATAAGAACAGTATCAAGGACATGGAGGGCATTCAATCTGAAGCGATACCTGGCCAATAACACGAGGAGTGGGATCTTCCTCTGGGACAAATAGCTGATTCCAGATCCAGCCCCGCTTCAGGCGACGGTGCAGATGAGTGGACCCCTGGGCCAATTGTTGAGCTTCCAGACCATGAGTACCTCTCGTTTCGCTCAGCACTCCGCCAGGAATCATAGAAAACACCGTCAACATGGCCAAAACACTCTGCATGCTCTTTTTTACTGTCCATCCGCACATTTCCGCTGCACTTCCCATGGTCATTGGACAGAGGACGGAGGTATCACTGTCCTTGTGTTAGCAATTCTTCATTCCACCGCACAGTAATTCATGATCCTGGCAGTGCTGTGTCCCATCTTGTTATGATGTGCTTTATATGCATGCTCATGTCTCTGAAATAAAAGTTAACAATTTAATAAACGGCTGCAATGACAAATTTCCAGCAGTGCACAGAGATTGCAAAAAAAAAGGGGGGAAATTAAAATCTGCAGCATTGTTGTTTTGAAATTTAAAAAAAACACTTTAATTACAAAAAGTCCGAAGCATGAAGCTGTTTTTATTTGTACTGTTTGTTATTTGTAATAACAAAGCAATAAAAGGATGTGTATTTCTCTGAAATTAGATGAGAGTTTAAAAGATTTTAAAGGCAAATCTAATCTAAAGAGTTTAAATACTGTCCACATCATCCATTTAAAAACAGGTGTACATGTGTTTCAGGGGATATTTTAGTCGCTTTGGTAAACATCATAAAACAGATCAACAAATTTAAAAACATAATGGTTTGATTGTAAAAAAGAGAAAAGCTCAGAAAGGCTGAACAACAACAACAGCTTAAGGCCGTATGTCCATACAGTGTTTTTCCGTGGCAGAAAAGCGCCGGCAGGGTGCTTCGGAGCGCCGGGATGAAGTGTTTGTGTGCTGAGAGAGAAAAACACTACATGGACAATAGCCTTATGACTGCTGTTTCATAAACAAAGAGTATTTTTCTTGATCAGGGCACTTGTGTTAGATCGCAGCACAAGCAGGATGATGAATTAGCTTTGAATTCTGTCAAAATCAGCAGGGGAGGTCACATAGAAACATGGCGCTCACATCTCTCTCTCTCCTTCAGTGCTGATTGTATACCAGTTAGTGTGTGTGCACAGATCCAATCAGGAAAAAAAAAGTCATTATTATACAAAGGCTGTAATTTTTAGCTATTGATGAAAAATTATATAATTAGCAAAAGGTACTTATTACCTTTTATACATTACTTATAAGTTTAGCCAAGCTTCCATCATGTTTAGCTAACCTTGACTGTTGCAGCAGTTCAGGTTAAATGTAGTAGTAATGACATCTTCAGTAAAATGTAACAGAAGGATGGTTGAACTTTAAGTCAAGCGGAAAAAGCAAAACAACTAACAATAAAATTCACTAAATGTTGAACGAAATTTTCATTAAAATCAATTCAAACTGATGGTTTGTGTTGATGAAACGGTCTTCAGTTCACATGATAATTGTGGGTCCGACGAGGTCAGGAGTCACTGTTGGATTTGAGCCATGATGACACTGTGATGTCAAAACCGGTGCTTAAAAACAAATGAGATGTAGAACAAATTCAAGGAAGAAAGTCAGACTGCAGAGAAATGAAAACCCTTTGTTTGAACTCCCTTTCTTTCTTTCTTTTTTCTTTTTTCGGTCTCGCATCCTGCGGTCGAGCACGGGCGGCTGAAAACAGCCCTCTGTTTTGAATTCACACAAGGCTGTGTATTGTGTTTCACGAGGGGGGAGGCAGGGCCTGAACATCATTCCTAAAGCATGACACTGCACTCTGCAGCTGACTAATGAAGACTTCTAATTAGATCAATGTCTCTGCAGACATGGAAAACAGAGACACACATGCCTCTGACAAACTATGAGTCAAATCAATGCGCCAATTATAATGTGCATCAACATCGGGGTCAAGAGTGTAAGGACAACGAAAAGTCAGACAAGACAGCACATTAGTTTGGGCAACACAAATAAAACATCTTGAACTGACAACCTCACTGAAGTGAACAGAGTTTAACTTCAAAAACCTAATTTCCTTTTTTTTTCACACTCGCGTTGATTAAGTTGTGTCTTTTCTTGCTTCCAGCGATGAAACCATCTTCTGTCAAAGAGACTAAAATATCACATCACAGCATTTTCATCCTCAGTTTCCAGTGGTGATCACTGGCATCCGGCCTTTTTTTAACTTGACAACATCCTCTTTACTGCCAGTGAATGATCAGTGTGCATCTCTTTGTCAATGAGGTCGTTTGTGGCTCGACACTGTTGACGTCCTTTCGCTTTCCAGGAACTTCAGACTTCTGCTTTTGTAGTAAATTCTTTAAAAAGCAACGGCAATAATTTTCCTTGTCATGAAACCTTGAACCCATGAAATTTTACGTTTCTGCACTCTTGTAGCGAACCATGAATCAGCGCTCAGTGAGAAAGGTTAGGAGTCAAAACAGCGATAATTCCGAGTCATTTCAATAAGAGTGTTTTTGCTGCAGTGTCAGAACACACACGGTGACTCATGATGTGAACACTTTAATCCACACAGAAATGCAAACATGTTTAGCATTGGTGGCAAAAAAAAAAGAGAGAATACCGCAGGAAGTTGTTTCAGCGGTTCAAGTAGTTGCGGTATTAATGCTCTAACGGCTCGTAATGTTCACGTTTAATCTTGTAAAAGCAAATTAGCCGTCAAGACCCATTTGTAATGAACTGGTAAAAATCAATTACTGATGCGAGCTTTCGTTTCTGAAATTCAATTTTCAATACAGAAACATGAGTGAAAGTGTCTGTTTGTGCTCATGTGTGTCTTCACGGGTTCGTATTCCTATCTCCCAGCATTGCGGAGTGACATTCCAATTAGTGGCCAGTGATTCGTGAGCTGTTATGGTCTTTCATTGGGCTGCCAAGCACGCGCCCAAACAGAACGCCTTGAGCCAAGACGAGACAACAGCCCTCAATGATGTTAGTCTGAGCAACTGTTCGGCTGCCAACATGCCAAGGAGTCTGCTTAAAAATCCTCCCGGGGGTTTCAGCCTTTACTGATGTGGCTGGAATAGTGCACAGGTCAACAGATGTTCAGGTGCCAATTTAACAAGATGGACCTTTCTACTTATTCTAGAAATAAGTGATGAAATTCTGGGAAAATAATGGGCACGCCCCCCCAAAAAAAGCGCCATACTTGCTCTGCAAATAGCAAAAGCATAATAAAACACGTCCATGTGTGACAGCATCAAATATAGTTGAAAATCCACCTCATATAAGCTTTTTTTTCTTTATTACAAATCTGCCAGTTGTATTTACAGTCATTTAAGTGATAAGAAAATCAAGAAAAGTAGAAGAAAAGAACTAATCATTGGTTTCTGTGGTCAATATTCTCCTTTTCTGCTGAAATTCTTGTTTCTACATGACATGTATTACATGCAGAGCACCCTGAGGTTGACAACCATTCATTACCTCTAATAGGCCTTCCTCCCATTTCCAGCAGACTTCCTGTAGCCTGTATGTACAGCGCGTTACCTCGCCACATGACAGAATGACAACGAGCTGCAGTCTCACAATGTTAAGCACTAGATGCGCTGAGACCGTCACATTATTTTCCTATATGGTGATGTGTTCTAGCTAATAAAATGTCGCTGTGTTGTAGAAATGGCTCCAGGATGGTGTTAAAACGGGTCTAATGTGCCTATGCCAATGTTAAAATGCTGCAATAAAAGAAGCCGAGGTTCCTGCTCAACATCGAGCTCAGCATGCACTGCCACGCTAACTGCTACATGATGCTAGCTCTCCATGTGCATTAATTATGTTGTTTCTTCATGCATCAGTGTTCTGAATTGTTTTTTTAATGAAAACAGAAATTGAAAATTGGAAAAAATATGAAAATTCTTAAATGCTGACGTGTCATAATGGATCTAAATATAGCCTCGAACCTCTCATTTAAGCACAGCCTTTCACAGTCTTGAAGAAAAATCCATCTGTTCAGGCTGGCGTTGATAAGATCATCCTTCCAAGACAAAACGTCCTTAATTGGTCATTTGGGAGCTTATCATGGGACTTGTTGTTTACTGTTCAGCTCCATAAAACAATAACACTGACATGTAGTTTGTTTTCCAAAATCAGGACCTCAAATGAGTCCAGAGACCAAGCGAAACAACAGGGGAATGTCAAGCTATCATGTAGCAGGAAATGAGTAGTTTGTTTGATTTCATTTACTGCACAAGTGAGAATCGTTTAGTTTTAGCGAATGTCACAGAAATTTCACTGACATTCATCAGTTGTGGAGCAACAGTCTATTTTCAGTCTGCTCTCTTTTTCATTGTAGGAAATTAAATTATGCTACAAAATAGTACAAAAAAAAAAGTTCAGTAGATTAAAACCACAAGCAATTATCTCCAAACGCTTAATAATGATGTTAGAATTTGTGACAAATTAAACTTCAAGAAAGTGACAGACATTTAAAAACGCTCTGATTCTTATTTAAAAAGCAGAACTGAACTGTTTTCACTCCCTCAGCCTCCTCAGGCATGTTTTCTATAGGAGCACGGACGAGGAAAACACTCTAAGGCCACGTCATGTTGGCAATTTTCAGATGTATTATTGTTTTTCAAGGTCCTTCTCGTGTATTGAGGAAGCTTTGCAGTCTCGGGTGCTGCATTTGTGTTTCGCTGTTTACAGCATTCGAACACATGGACCAAAAGCATGAGGTGACAGGTTAATTCACATGTTTGAACCCACAAAAAAAAAGGTCATGGTGAGTGTAAATTTCCTTTTTTTCAATAATACCCAATTTAAAAGGAAGTTCTTACACCCTATTTTCACTGAAACCCAGTGTTGCGTCATATTAAAGGCCGGTACATAGAGGTCACTCACTGGGTGTTAAAAATGTGTTTATTCCAATGAGATTTTTTTTTATATTTCTTATTGTTTTGGTTTATCAATATGCGTTTAATTGAAAACAATATCTTTACGCCACTAAACCACTTTGTTACATTTAATGAAATCCACTTTAAAAATGAGGCTTAAGCAGTGTAAAACACTATCATCAGTTATTTCTGAGCGACACTACAAAAAGAAAAGGCCAGCAGCCATCTTAAAATATGCAAGAAATTTACTGATTTCTTGCTGTGACAAATACAAAGAACCTCTGGACTCGTGTAGAATTGATTTTATTCTGGTTAGTTTATATTCCAGCCTCTGCTGCTGCTGCTTTTATGTCGAAATCCTCTTTTCTCATTGTATTCCCCTATACATCCTTTTCTGAAGTAGTACATAAAATTGCATCTAATTATTCCCTGACAAAAGAACATCTCTTAAGGGATGTAAAGCATTCACCAACACACCCACCTGTTTGTGTGATGCTGTCGTCCCTCAAGCCACTTGTCACCAACCGCCGTCAAGAGAGATCATCACGGGGCGTAAAGAAACACAATCTGCTTGACTAAATACCCTGGTACTGGAAAGCAATTCAGTCGACACAATGGCAGACGCGAATGCCCGTGGTTCTTACAATGCGTAATCCCCTCCACTGACGACCTCCCCTTCTTCTTTATTTCTTCCTTCTTCTTCTTCTTCTTCTTCTATTTCTCGCCCCTTTTCAGCCCTTCTCAAACTTCCTGGAGAAGAACAAACACAGGCTCTATTGTCTGGGACTCGCATCTGAACACGACAGAACACTCAGGGCCTTCATCGCCATGCAAATAGTCGCAGCCCCAGAGTTACAAATGGATTTCTATCTTTTCACCCCCCTTTTTCTTTACCCCGTTTGCATGAACAATCCAGTGCTTATTGGAGTGGGGATGGTAATTCATCCAGTGTTTGAGCACTGTTTCTGCCAGTGATAGGACGGCACCAGTCTGTTTTTGTGACATTCGAGTCGAGGGAGCATGTGTGTCCTCGTGTGTCTCGTCCTGATACGGTCACATTTTTAAAAAATTGACCTGTCATGACACTCGGTACGCAAAAACCACTCCAGACGCTGTTTGCCCTCCACGTTCTCCTGGTTGTTTACATGTGCTTGTTTACTCAGGGCCACTGTGGTAAATTAAGGGCGATTCAACTCCACCTCACCTCAAAGACGGATGACATAATGGACCTTTTGGTCTCCGTCTGGAAAAATAAGCTTGAATCGAACACAATTCATACGGCCTTTAGAATAAATCAACATTTGAGGTTAACTTGAATAACATAAACACAGATGACAACAAAGATGTGGACTTGTTTAATCACAAGAAAACTTTATCTCCTTAAATAAAACTTTTTGCCATCTTTCATTCATAACCTAAACACACATCTGACTGCATAAGAAGACAATCATTTAAATAAAGCTGTAGAGTTTTAGTCCATATATTAAAAGAGTTATCAGACTTTTTGTAACAGGATCCCAGGAACCGTGAATGAATTGAGATCCAAACACTAAAATTGAAGAGTTTGAACTGGTGTTTTTTTTTATTTCTATTCTGTGACTCGCAGAATTCTTCTTTCATTAACTGACTGCAGGATTCGTTCTGTTTTCATTTCGCTCTTTTTTTCCACCAACTTCTCCTTGAATCCATAATTAGTTACACCTTCTTTATTTTCTCAGAGTTTCACAGCCTCTAATATTACAATCTGCATTCTGTCTGCTCTCTCTTCAACCTGCTGGAAATATAAAAGCCCTTCACTTGAATTGTGCTAATTGTTCTAATAGTGAATTATGTAATGACAAGCTAGAGGCGAACAAAACTGTGTTGATAAAACGACTCTACTCTTAACACCACAAAAACATTCCTGAAAGAGTGTGATTATCTTCTAATTTATTATAGCTTTTTGATTTCCTTTTCTTCCTAATCTAACAATTACAGTCAAAGAAATAGTGGTGGAATTTATGAAACACCACATGTCGGTCTTTTACAGGCCAACAGCGAACATGATTTGCTAAAAAAAATGCCCACTTTTGCACATTTCAAACAATCTTAAAGTTTTTTTATTTAAATCTCACTTGTAACCACCAGTTTCATTTAAATCTATGTTTTACCAGGAAAACTTAAGACACGTCAACACCCCTTTTTACTTACACAACGGGCCACCATCAATCTAAGTGTCTTCATTAGAGAAATTATTATTTGACGCAGCAGATTTCAGATAATTTCATGTCCATCCTCTGTTAACACGAAGGCGCTGTGCTTCAAATGAGCACAGACAGAAAATGAAACACTTTAAACCCAACCTTAACCCTATGTCTAACCCTGAGGCTGCCCTAGTTCAGCACTGTAGTGTAAAATATGCTAAAGTAACTCTCAAAGGGGTTGAAATAACACTTTATGAGAAATTAACGTTGTTTTCATGTAATTATACTCCACTACACCCCTTGCCACTATTTGCTGTCACTCCAATTACCTCGAGTTAAAAGTTTGTCAGTCTCAAGTCATTTCTGATTTAACGACCAAATAACCTTTTGGATGAAATACCCAGAGATGCTTCATTACATGCGTCTCGTAAACATGCTAACCTCTGAGGGCTAATTACGAACCGAAACCAATGCTAATACATTCAATAATTAAAGAGCTCCGAGAGGTTCAAGCTAGCATTGTTGGGTGTAAATGTCTCCGAAGTGGCTGCACCAGCCTTCCCACGCTGCTTTTTGGAGACAGGGTTGAATTTGTTATTCCGGAAGTTGAGATTAGTTCTCCCTGTGAACTCTGCCGCTCCCGTTCTGATTCCATATCAAACGGAGAAATGTCAGGACCTGCACTGTGACATTTAAAACCCCCATTGTAGACCTTGTCTAATTGAGCCTCCCTCATTATAATGATGGAGTGCGAACCGACCACCGCGAAAGAACATCAGAGATGAAAGCTACGGTTTCGGTGCCTGCAAGGATTATTTACATTCTTGCAGCAGTGAATCTGACTATCTCTCACTCTCTTGGTGACATTTCAGGGCCGTCAAATAATGGGCACAGAGTAATGGTCAGCATATTTGCGACAAGATAAAGGTGAGTCTGGTCAAATAAGCATTCGCTGGGATGTCGTGTTGTATAAATAATGTAAGCTGTAATGGTGATATAATGCTTGCTTGTATCCCGTATTATTCACTATCAGTGGCGACATAGTTCTCCCGACAGGAGGCACAGGAACCATAATGTGGCTTTGACATTAAACTGATGATTTCATACTCGCCCGCATTGTTGGTCTCCCCATATTATGCTCTTCTGATTAATGTCACCGGATGTGTCTTTGAAAAACAACAAATTCTTCCTTAAACAAACACCACAGGAATGTTAATGCAAAGGTCACGAGTTCAGGCTGACAGGAGATGAAGCTCTAAACTGTGCAGGCTCGGTCAGGTTACAGGCAAATGTGCCCTTCACAGCTTACGTTCATATTGTTGCATCGTCTCTCGCTGTAATTGGAGGAAGAATAAAGCGTCATTGGCATTCTGCTCAGTCCACTGTGGTGAATTTGATGAGAATGTCACATTAAAAATGCATGTTCCTCATACGTTCTTTGGCCTTTGTCTTTAGCCATGGGAAACGGCGGACACTTATGACAAATAAGGACAGAGCTGACGCTGCCCGAGGTGGAGCTCTCTAATCGACAGGAAACATCAGCGACTTCTCCCAGCGTCTGCCTCGTCCACATGAGACCGTGCATTTGTCAGGCGCCCAGGCTGACGGAGGGGGGAAGAAAAGAAATTGGGTCACAATGGAAAAGTTACATAAACTCATAAACATTGTTCTAAGAAAAAAAAAAACAACCATTCTTCACCTGATAAATGACGATTGGGATGAGGACTTACACATTCGAGTCACTTTCTCAGGAAATGCTGAAGCAAAGCCTCATCCATCACCGTTAAGCTGTTATTTTTTGTAGTAGTTTGTAGTAATCTTTGATCCAGCAGCTCAGACGGCCCACTGATGGCCGACAGCCAACTGTCGACCAGCTGCCGGCTGATCGCTTGTGAGGAGGATCCTGCAGGAATCTGTCATAAATGAGCACTAACTCTGCTCTCCTGGGCACCATGGGAAATCTCCTGGAACCGCACTGTGATGTTTTGCTTGCATAAAAGTGTAAAGTGTTTCTGTCTGTAAAATATACAGCTCAAAGCGGGAAGTAATTATGAGCATTTGATTAAGCTTATAGTGTGTTTGACTGCAGTTTTCAAGGTGCTTTTCACTCATGTTTCTGGCTTATGCAACTTTATGCTCATATTTATCTGCCAGCTGTAGCAGGTACATACAGGATAAATACATGGGGAGCTTGAACACTGTCAGGGCAAAGATCGATGAAAAAATCCTCCCAAATACATCATCTGAACAAAAGACAACCGTGTTTGAAAAAAGCATCTGCCTCTTTGATGAGGAATCAAAGTTACAAAGTTGTGTAGATGCATAAATTTATGAGAAAACTGATAATGCAGTCTACCACCTAATTTAACTTGGTTTTAGTTTGCGGTTCAATCTTGAAAGGACTCTGCGACTCTGGCTCGGTGTTTTGTTGATGGAACTGCGACAACAAAGTGTTTTGAGTTTGCTGCAGCTTGTAATTTGTGGCATGTTTAAAATATAAATATATAGCCACATTTCTAGTATTAATGAAATGGCGGAAAAAGAAAATAACACACGCTGATGCTTAAGAACGCGGAGCTGTCCATGGGTGCTTCAACAGAATACCCACGGGGCTTATGCAAATTTATGCCATGAAAAATTGGAGATCTCCTCGTCTTTTGTCAATTTCTTTTGTCTTTTTCCAGAGCATTTCAACCATTTCAACAAAATGACAGCTTGTAACTTACTCATCCAGCCAACTTCACTATAAACTCATTGGTTAATGAAACAGCCTTTCTTGATAAAAATCAGCAAATGGAGACTTGACAGGCTGAGTCGCAAGTGATGCAAACAGCCTGCTAAGGTCGAGCCAAGATGCAACTTTTTCCTGCAGTGTTCTGAAATTGCCATTTTATGAATTGCTGGTCTGAACTGTGCTTTATTAGATAAACTTAATGTCTCACACTATTGTAAGATTCAGAAGTAACGTTAATTTATATTGCAAAAAGGAGTTAATTTATGTGTTTGGGTTAATTTGCGAAAAATACATTTACAGTATGCACACAGCTAACTATTTACATATTTACACATTTATACATTTACATTTGCACTGTTACGGGGAGTGTTGAATCTGCCTTTGCTGAATCTCTTGCATTTAAGTCCTGTTCGCTCCTGATTGGTTAGTTCAGTGACATGTGACTATGTTTTTGGAGGAAGTGAAGTTGTTGTGAAGTTGCTGTGCGTGGAGAACAATAAAACACTGCTCAAGAAGTTATCCGTCTCCATCCTGTCGTCTCATTTCATGAAGAGTTGACCAGTTATCACCGACGAACCCTCACGTTACACTATTTTCCTATTATTAAAGCAACTCAAAGAAAATTATGGGTTAAAACAATAACAAAAACACTTGGAGAGCTGCAGATGTATAATATTGTGCGGATGTAAATGTCAAAAAATAATAGTGCTGCACTGTTTTCTCTTCAAAGAGTGTGTGGAGTCTTTCTGAATGACAGATTAGAGTTGTTCATAGAGAGATTTGGGTGTGATGAGTCTTACTTAATGTCAGGAAAGCCATAAAGGAAATGATGAGCCATTCGAGAGGAAAATAGAGCATGAATAGTTTGATTTGTTGTTATGGTCTCACATTTTGAAAGTTTGTCATCCAGCTTTAACTTTTGGTAAAAAACCTAAACTGTCTACTTGAAGAGCTGATGGTAAAACCTGTTGCCATCAGCACAGAGAAACAAGTCATGAGGGTCAAACAGCTTCATTTTACAACCACAACACGCAGCATCATCAGGCTCTCAGATGGAGGACACATTAGGTGGGAGGAAGGCCACGATTTCAAATCTCTAAAATGATAAAGTGCGGCTAAAAACTTTAACATAAAACTTATAACAGCACAGTCACAACTGCGGTCATAAATGGCATGATTTTATTTGTACGGTTGATTATTGTGGATGTAATTTTCAAAGTATCTCCTATCATCTGTGTATTTACAGGGTTTAAGTGACAATGCACTGTTTTTGAGCTTCGTCTATACAGTGTAAATCACTCATATTGACTTAAAGTAGAGCCATACACACTAGCCACTCTGCGAAGAAAAGTTAGATCGCTGTTTTTCTTTTTCATGTCAGCGAAGTTTCATCTTCTGAGAGTGAGAACTGACAGCATTTCTCAGAGGATTAACAGAAGGAACGAGCAGACTCCTCTCTGTTCTCCTGGGAAATATAGTTTTTGAGTTGAACGTGCGGTATCCATCATGCTGATGAAATGCATAATTAATTCTCATCATTCCTGTAATTCTTCTTTAGACTTGACCGCAAAGATGAAAATTACAAGCTGGGGCCTGTGTCAGCCGGCTGGGTGATGTCTATTGTAGTCTTCTCACACATGGAGGCGAAGAAATGCAGATGATAAATCGGCAAGGTTACAAAGTATTTACACAAATAAGTTGAAAACAATCGATCCGGTGCACCACACTGTCATACCCTCAGGGATGTAGTTCCCCTGGAAGAATGCACAATCCCCCTGGCCTGGGTTCATTTGAGACGCAGATTGTGTCTGATTGATCAATGAGAACCACTGCTGAGCCATCAATCTAACAGGAGTGGAATGGGAAAAAGGGAACATTAACATGTATAAGCTGCCGTGTCCCGACGATGTCCTCTACCTTGAGTTGGTGGGAAAGCTAGCCACCTCTGGGGACGAAAAAAAACAAAAGTGGTGAGTCTAAGACCTGCGACAGGAGCGCGTTACATAAGGACAACAGGGAGGATGTCAACATCTCAGCTCCTTTGTGATCTCGTCTCTGTCATGGCAGCGGCTCCTTATCTGTGGATCTAACCAAAAATATATCCATCACGCATAAGCTGCTGCTGCTCCTGCACGGAGTTCATAATCTCTGAATTAGAATTTGAATATCACCTTCAAATGCCGTACAGTTAATCATCACTGTTAGCCGCTAATGAAAGCATAAAATTGCTGGCACCTTTTTGGCCACTTATGTGCTGCAGTATTTAAGACAAACAGGTGATTAATGAGTGATTTGTGCTGGTATTGCTGCTAGACAGATGTTCCATATTGCAGTAATCATTTAGCGGAGCAGTTAAGAACAGTTCGTCAAGGTCTTTCCATAAGAGTGCATTGCTTCTGAGATCCATTACCAGTAAAACGGAGACCATGTTGTGCTTGAGGATTGTCAATTTTTAAACAATCACGGCACAGCACGGCAACGGTGCTGAAAAATACACAATAACTACACAGCACACAACGAGGCTCCTCGTGGTTGTTCTCATATTTATATTCCTCCAACTTTTGTTCAAGTAAATATGAATTACAGTGATGCTGCAGCTGCTGTGCAGAGATTTCCAGAAAACATTTTTGAACAGTTTTATGGAAACAGCCTCTTAATGTCAACTTTCTGTGGGGGTGTTTATTTCACGACAGCAGTTGTCTGAAATATGAGACTCACAACTGGTAGGAGACACGCCATCAACTTCCTTCAGGTCTTCGTAATTTTGTTTGTTTGTTTGTTTGTTTTGGCAGGTACACATTTTGTTGGTTTTCTTGTTCTTTGCCTTTTTAATCCTTCCTTTTCTTTCCAAAAAACATGTTTGCTATTAATTAAGAAAGCACAAGCTAGCAAGCTAGGCCAACTGTTTTCCACAGAGAAGCTAGAAGTATTAGCCTAGCGTGCTAACACAACACTGTAACTAACTACATGTTACTTTTCGCTTATGTTATTTGTTTTAATGTCTGCTGAGTTAATCACAAGCTGCAGAACTGAATTCTTATTTGGTCGTAATAAACTCCAGACAGTTTCAAAATAAAAGCATCCGTCCTAGAATCCTAAAACTTGTCTCGTCTGTGCCAAAAATGGGATCAAACCCAAGCCTGTTGTAGCATAGTAAAACATATTACTGATCAATATGAAACACTTCAGATTTTCTGTTCGAATTGGGAAAATGTTATTTCATGACAGAGCATTGATCGCCAAAGTCCCTCCTTGACACCCCCGACCCCTGCTGCCACCCTTTACTTTTATTGATAAACCAGCTTTTTCATCCAAGCCAAGTATAGACATTTCTTCCAGGATCTTACATTCACCTTTTGCGCAAAGACTGATGTGTGGAAAACCTGCATCAGATTATATAAATCATCAAATCACAGAGAGGACCACATGCCGGGCTGCCAACGCTGACCCCCCCATGCTGGTTAAACGACAGGTCATCTGGACTGAAATGGTATTACAAACTGTTTTCACTGCCTGTCACATATCGCACCACTCAAATTACCAGTAAATGCAGTTGATTTTTTATCACGGTGGAAAAACTAATAAAACTTTTCATTTATATGGTAATTACAAATTTATTGAAAAAGTACACTCATCAAAAAAAAAAACAGCAAGAATATAAAAACTGATGTCTAGGGATTAATGTTTTAGCCATTTTAGGTACATTTAAGCATAATCACACCACATTACTGAGCCACAGTCAGGATGTAGATACACAGAGAACAGAAGGAAAAATGCAAACTGAAGCACATGTTAGAGCCACAAGCGACTCATCTGATGATATTTGATGTTAAAGTTCTTGCCAAAGGGCATCTTGACACAAGTTGACACAAGTGGCTAGAACAGCATGTCTTGTTAACTTTTACCGCCCTGATCTTTCCACCTGATCTTGGAGGTCGAGAAGATGACATTCCAGTTGCTCCCTTCAACCCTTTTTCCGCAGACAGCATTTCATTACACAGTGTGGATAAAAAAAACAATATATGCGCATAATGTGTAGATATGTCGCCATACTGAGAAGTTTATCTCTCTGGCTGGTCTATGATAAATAATAGATGAGTTTACAAATTACTCCAGACTCTGAGATTGTTGCTATAAGCTGCAAAATATCCGCAGGGTTCACAAATGTCAGTTCTGGGCGGATATATACAGTATGAGCTTAAATATTGACATTCAGATTGCTGCAGGAATCAGTCCTCATAGTAGCCAGTCACAGTAATACTCAGCCTGTGGCATTATTCATTCAGTCCTGCAGTCATGCTCCGGCACGGTGGCTAATCTCTACCCCCAAGACACTTCAGCAGTAATGCACCTGTTAAAAAATCCCCATCCATGTCATTCTGAATTGTAAGATTAGCTAATATTTTATAATAGTTTGGGGGATTTGCTGGACACTCGTGTGTTTCTCTCTGGCTGGAAGGCTGCGTTGTCACTTAATTTTGTCCCAATCCCTGTTTTTTTTCCGAAAAATGACGAAGCCCGCCAAACTGATGTTTAATAGAGAGTCTGTCCTGTTTTTTAAGCCCTAAAACTACCGAAAGTAATCTTCATTGAAACGTGTGTGTAAAATCGTCCAGGTTTTTTAATTTTAAACTGGATAATGACAGAGTGCAGGACACATTTTAAGTGGTGCAAGGAAACCTTTCCAAAGCCATTATGTGGCCTTGTGTCACAGGGCTGCATTTGCTGTCTCATTTAGTTTTTACTTTATCTCTTTTAGAGATGCATCTATTTTAGGTTCGCTTCTCCTCTGCACAAACAGCAGGACTGGTCCAGAGTTTAATTTCTTTGTGATTTTTGCAAATATGAACAGCAGCACCTGCTTTTATTGCGGCAAACATTTAACCATACTGTAGCTTTATTTATTTTATTACACACAAAGATGCTGCAGAAGAAAGAGAAAACTGTTGGCTTTTGAAGGTTTGAGATACTAAAAAGTGGGAGATCCAATTAAAGAAATACTGAATATATCCAAACAGCATAAAATTTAACATTAAAAGGTTGTTTTCTTTAAATGTAAGTCAAAGGAGTTGTTGTTGTGGCATTATGTAAGCTGCAAATTTGCACTTGTTGGTTATTAGTGCTAAAAGACTTGTATGTGTTTCTCTGTTTTGAAGCCCACTAATCTTCCCATCACAAACCTGCTTCCCCTCAGGCATTTGTTGCTTTAATGTTTTCAGAGCTGTTCGACTTTGTAAGCATGGAGATAAATCATTTCAAATTGAACCGAATCAAATTGAATCATGGGCAGAATGTCAGATTTTATGATGCACCGCATCTCTTCTGAGAGCGGAAATTGAATTGAAACGTCGTCATTAAATCTTTACACCTCTAATACTTACAGATCAGCTGCTGCTTTCCCCCCTTTTTTTGACAAATGTGGTGAAATGTTCATGAAATAAAAACCAACCAGACAAGTTTTTGTTGCTAAATCAATAGTTAATTCAGGTGATGCAGTTAGACAAATTTCAAATGACATCACATGAAGAAACATCAGAATGTAAATTACAACTCGTAGCATATTTACCATCTAAAAAGTCTAACAATTGAGTTTGCTGAAAATATTTTAAGACATACTTTGGTTATGTTATATCAACAAGAAATAGTTGAGTCAACTTTATGACAAGTGAAAAATAAATCAAAATGATCAGTTTACAAGTAAACAAAACAAAAACAATTGAGTCCATGTTAAAAGCAAACTACTATCTGTGTTTCCACCAAAATGTGTTTGAAATTTAAATAAAACTTCTTCATATTCCAAACTGCACGGCGCAGCAGCTGGTAAATTAAATCCTGGTGACCTTTTATTGAATCAGTCAACAATGTGAACTTGGCATAACTTCACCAAAGTACATATTAACACTTCACTTTTTCTTTTTTGTATCTACGTCGCAAAAACCAGCAGGAATAAAAAAAACCCCATAAACTTGTTACCGAGCAGATCTGAGGAAGCTGTTGGAGGCTAAGTCACTCACAAAAAGGACACCTTGACATGTTTCACTTTACCAAGCAGCAGATCTGCAGATAAATGTGGAGAGAGTCCAGGTAACGACGGTGAAATGGCCTCAGCGAGGAGACTCTGAGGTGCAGACATGAGGTTTCTCCATGCAACATCTCGCCAAAAGTCAATGAGGATTCTACAAGAACAACATGGTTGGCGACATCAGGACTTATGGATGTTTATTACCATGAAAACCAATAAAACATGCAGACGTGATATAACAGAATGATCTCTTTCCCAAAAGGCATCGCTCCCATGTTTGATTTATGAGATTAGATGGACAGATTAAACCCCATAGTTCAGACCTATCAGCACTATTATTGCAAAAGCTCATTTAGGCGCGATAGCTCAAACAAATGTTCGCTTCAGACTCAGCCTCCAGTGAATTGCAGTTAATTACTAAGAAGACAGCTCGGGGATTCGCCTCTGCATGGCGTCGCTTTGGTCCAGAATGAAATATCTCGGCAATTATTGGATGTATTGCAATTGACTTTGGTAATCTCCTGACTTTTCTTCTCACGCTTTAAGCAGGTTGATAACTTTGGTAAAATTCCTTTAATTATTATAAATGATAGGTTGACATGATTTTGTGAGGAAGTTCATGGTCCACAGAGGCTGAAACACGTCTTATCCGCTACGTCCTTCTCTTTATGTATGCAAAGTGTTGTTATAACAATTAAGAAAAGTGTTTTATTACATGCAAATCTCTAAATTACTTTTAAGATTATCTAAAAAAAGGGTATTTCAGGTCATTGTTGGGCCAGACGCTGATTTACATGTTACTTATGAGCGTGAATTTGTCATAAAAAGAACATAAAACCATTGATTTTGACTTTGTTGGAACTTTCAGAGTGTTTTGTTCGGAGAATTTTTTCCTCGGCCTTGACAATGCTGCCGGGCCTAACAGTGAATGTCAGCCTGGACAATTGATACGATAAACCCAATTGAAACTTTCAATCTCCCACCCACTGATAAGAACAGAGGGAGTCTGCGAGGGGGAAGCAGGAAGGGGGGGGGGACTTTCTTTCCTTGACGGCCCAGTGTCAGCAGCTGCAGACTCTCCATTAGGCTGCCGAGGAAAACAACATTTGGGAGCGAATCTCCTGCAGTTCTGCTCGATACATTTTCCACAGAAATATGGTCTCAGGTTTTAGAGGAAGGTGAAGAGAGGAAACCTTTGTGATTTCATGTGGTTTTTTGTAAAGACCACATGTATGCAATTCAAAAGGGTGCTAAAAATATAACAGCACAAGGCTCCTTAGAATAAAGAGGCTCTGAACTCATCAGTGTTATAGCTAATTGGATCTCAGTGATGGAAAAAATATTCCAATCTCTTACTTAAAAAAGCACTTTGCCAGTTCAAAATGTATTACAAATCTCAGAGGGCTTTACTTAATCTGTAAAACTATTTAGTCGACATCACCTTTTTGTTTTAACTAAACTTTAGAGACTATATTTTTTATCAGGAATCAGGAAGTCTGCGTTACAAACAGCCTGTGTGGATCTTGAATGGCAAAAGGAAATTCCCGGTCTGGGATGCTGTTGACTTGTGTTATAAAGTGACAGATTCCTTTTTTATTTATTTGTCTTTTCTTCACCTTTACTAAGGACAAACAGATTTTTTTTTAATCCCTCAGCATTTTGGATTATTCTTTCTCATTTTTTTGCGAATCCTGCCACCAAACTTTGTGAATACAATGTTGAATCTCAAAGATAAGGTTAAGATAAAGTTAAACTGAATTTCCAAGGATAAAAAGTTTATGGACACAAGTATAATTTAATATAAAACTTCTCCAATGATAAGACATTTTCTTGATTTTAGAATTTTGTAAAATATATATTTTTTTTTTAGGCCTGATTGATCCCGGCTCATCATACTCTGTGTATTTTTCTCATGCATTTTTCTGTGATCAGATTCAAGCAAACTTCACTTTTTTCTACAAGTGTAGTTTGATTGATTGTTCTGTTCCCGGGAGGAGGAGAGGTGGAGCCCGAGTCAGACATAGTGATTAGAGTCAAACACTGTGGTGAGGGGGCGTTGTTAGGGTTAGGCGCTTTAAAAGGGTGTGTTTAAGGTGAGGGTAATTCATATGGGAGGGGGGTAAAAATGCAAGACAAGGAGAAAGAGGAAGGGCAGGCTGGGAAATACTTGACATAGCGCCCAAAGGCTAACCTTCCAGGTACCAAAGACCAGCGTCACTAGACACAGGAATGCTCTCTGATTGGTCAATCTGAATAGGTCAAAGTATATCAGACAAGATAAAGCATATTGGAAATGTTTTCTGCAGATATGACGGTTTCCATTTCCTGTTGCCCGACCTCTCTGCGGCTCGGTTATTAATGAGTAAAATCTCTCCAAACCAAACCTCTCTGTGTGTGATCTCAAGAATCAATACCGTCATATAAAAACACTCCTGCATTCAAAATCCTTATGAAGTATTAAAGTATCAGTAAAATGTATTTGAGTACCAAAAGTAAAAGAACTCAAATAGCAGAATGGATCCTTTTATGCCACTACAAAGACTGTAGGGCCAAAAGTTTGTGGACAGTGACACGTTTCACCTTTATATGATTGTTTACATCTGACTTTGAAGCCATTAGCATGTTGCTTTGTCAGCCTCCACTCCTTTAGGCTTCATCCAAGTAAACCTGAAACCTGCGAAGCGGATTCACTCACAGAGTCCCAAAAATATCAGTGAGGTTGAACTCTGACGTTAGTTTGAAGGGGCTGGTTCGCAGTCAGTGTTCTGGTTCATCTCAACTGATGGATTTGGATGAAGTCCAGTCAAGTTCTCATACATCCACTTGAGTTTGTACACAGGGGGGCGCTGTCATGTTAAAACAAGGGCCTGCAACAAAGGAAGACAAACAACCGTCCTTAATATTAAAGCTGGAGCATTGAGATTTTCTTAATTTGGAATAATCTATCAAGGCTAAACCATGAAAAACTGCCAGTAAAGATACTTTGTTATCATGAAATCCTGTTTTTTTTGTAAAAGTACACAGTCGATACAATGTTATTCGAGCTGCCGAGAACTCCAGGAAACATTGTTTAACAGAGATGCTCAGTTAAGGTCCGACGTGATGAGCCGATCCTCTAACAACACGGCACATGAAAAGATCGTGGCGGTCGGGAGTACACAACCAGCCTCTGCCTCTGTCACCGTGTCCATCAGCCCATCGATCCACAGACCTTATCAGGCTGTGTATCTGAAGCTAACAGGGTGGTGGAGGATTGACTTTGCAAATCTCTACCCCCTCTAGCTTTCCTTTTTGATCTGAGCTTGGCCTCTCTGGTCCGTGTTTCATAATCAGTGAGTTGAACTTGTACATCTGAGTCTCCCTCTGCACGTCAGGACGCCAGCATCTCCTCAGCGTTGCCGCATGCCGCCTCAGATTCAATTTCCCTGATTCTGTCAGCCTGTAATGTGTCTGGCTGAGGAAAGAGAACGTCTTTAGTAAAGTTTCAAACCATTTAAGATTTTAGGTCAACTCATCAGCATATTCATATGTCACACAGCTTGTTGGCTTTTACATTTGTGTAATCTTTTATTGATGCACCTTGTGTAACTATTGCATCATAGATTACAAAGAATAAAAGTGTGGGAACATCAGTATCATCAGAATAAATTGAATAATTGCAATAGTTGCACTGTCTCTGGTTATTTCATGATGACAAGAGACAGAAGCATACAACATGTCTCACTTCCTCACAGCGGCCCAGAGATGACACACACTGATAACAAACGCAGGCAGTTCCCATCGAATACATGGCTAACATCCTTCAAGACGAAGGCTAATCTGCAGCAATAACCAGTCACTTGTCCAGTAATGTGAACCATCAAAGGACTCTAAACTGAAGCTACAAACTATTTAGCTTTGCAAAACAACTCAAAGAAACACTGACTTTAAATTTAAAGTGTTGAAGTTATAAAAAGTCACGCAAATTGATGTAACTTAGAAGATTTTCACACTTTTCTTTTCAACAAACAGGAGAGCTGGAACATGAAGAGTTTGAAAGCAACGGGCTGAAACATTATATATATGATTATAACTATTGACAGCAATAAATTATATTAGCATAAAACAAAACAATGTATCTAAGCTGCAGTTCAATGTCTTTTAATTGAATAAACTGACTTGTTTTTGGATTCGTGAGCTTTTCTTTTTCTCTTTATTTAAAAACTCTCCAACAGTAAATTATATTGTAACTGTAGCTCTCAGATGCACATCTTGGTCCTTCCTGTCCACTTTATATGTCAGGATTATTGATAAGTAAATTTCCTTTAAAATATCTCTTACTGATATTGTTGACAACCTCATCTCCACATGTCAGGTGTAACAGCTTGTCACAGGTAGCAACATCAGCGCTGTGGGGCAGGACACAGCCAAAGGTCGGTCAGCTGCACCTTGCATGAGTTTCCTGTGTCTTTGCCTGAATGTTGCAGCCTCAGCTTCAGTCTTTAGGCATGAAATTATTTATGCAGCTGTCAGTTTTAAGACCCTTTTACACGTTTCTCTTTGAAAACTATTTGACTGCAGATAATAATAAA
>JAQNCA010000015.1:5048056-5063886 GCA_029783725.1 Acanthurus tractus
TAGCAGAAATCATTATAATTAACATGTAAATACCCTGAACTTGACCTCCCTCCTTAAGTGTTTTTGATGTGGGCATGTTAGCATGTTGATGTTAGCATTTAGCTCAAAGTACCATTGTGCTTAAAGCCTTTCAGAGTCACTGAAACAGACTCTTGTGCTGTGTGTCACTAAGACTAACATTGGCCATAAGGTATAGAAACATTATGCCAGCAATATGAATATTTTCAGCAGGTGGAATGGGAGGAAAAGCTCATGATTTGAATTAATGATGAATCATTTGACATATTTTCTTGCTCTTAAAGACAAATCATATGCAAACATTATGCAAACATTTTTCAAGAAACTGTCTTTTCTTTTTTTCCCAAGGCTCCGTGTCCTTTTTTATAAGCACCTTTACCTAATGAAACACTTCCCCAGAGCTTTATTGGAATAATACAGTAATACCAGACAGGACGACAGGCTGCATGAGACTATAAGGCTAACAGCTATGAAAACCCCCCCCTCTTCCTTCTGGCAACTTAGTGTACATAACTAAAGAGCAGATTCTCAGCAGCAAAGAGAGGAGCTTGCCCAAAGGATAAACTCCTCCAGGAAGCCTTGAAAGAAATTGGTTATTAAATAAGGTAGGCCGGAGATAAAGATGTCAGCAGTAATAATGCTTTTCATTTTGACTCTGATCTTATTTGTTCAGGGGGGGGGGGTGAGCTGTGCAGTCTCACCGAGTTGACACAAGGGTTTCTCCTACAGCTGAGAAGCTGATCCGTCAGCAGATACATGGCGATGCCGTCTTTGTCGCCCTGCCCTGGTGAGGACAAACTAATATAGCAGAACTGCAGAGGTGGCAATTTCCTACTAACACACTTAATGCCCCGTACGTACACACAGATGGGCCTGAACGCGGACAGTAACGGTCACTGCTGATGTGTGCGAGCTGTGGTGGTCACGCCGAGTGCAGCTCAGGCGCTCTGCTGTTAGACGCCGGGAAAAAAAAAAAAAAAAGCGAAAAATGACAGGACAAACTGTGCAGCAGATTTGGATCATTTGGTCATCCCTTCTGTAAAAATAACCCAGAGCTCACCCTGTTCTCACTGTTAGTGTGTGAAGGATGTTTCTGTTCCCCGCAAAATAAGCATCTGCGAGGAGCCGAGGAGATGGTGTCGTTCAATAAGTGCAAAGATTCAAATACAATAAGCTGATGTAAGATTCAACCTGTGTGCAAGGACTCATAATGGAAATCACCTGCAGACACAATTACTTCGGGGGGAAAAAATCAATCAAAGAGATCAATTTAGTAAAGAGAATTAACATAATCTGTTGTTTAAGTTCTTTACTGATGAAAGAGAAGAGGAACAAACCACAAACCCTCTGTTTGCTCACGATGCAGTGAATAAAGCAACAATGGTCAGTAGTTACATCAGTTTGTATGGCTGCTGTTCTTGAACTCTGAGCCACATCTAACGAATACACGCAATATTTTAGCTTATTATTTTCTAAGGTGCATCTTGGATGAAGTACTGCAGTAATACAACAGGCCTGCAGGGAATCGAAACCTCATGAAGGTCACATTTACCCAGTTTGCACCTGGCAGCAACACGTACAGTATCTTGTGCGATGCAATCATAAGCGAGCAGCTGTTTTCAAGTGTGAATGAACCCAAGACGTATTGAGATTCAATCACTTAAACCACGTTTGGAGATGATCTGTGACGCATATGGCCGCTTTCTTTCAGCAGAGTGTGTTTGAATGTGTCCCGGGCCAAACTGAGAGACCGGCTCAGCTGTCGTATTCTGCATTAGCTGAAGCAAAGTGCGAAACAACAGCAAGAATAAACCTCAACAACAGGCAAAACGAATTCTAGTTAATTGTCTGCACATGAAACAGAGTGTCTGATTTTAATTTGGGTTGAAAAGTAAAAGGAAACCGAAATACTGTCCTTGTTTATTTGCATATAAAGTAGAAAATTGAAATCTGATCAAAAACGGTCACTCAAGCTGCATTTTGCCGCCTGGTGTCGGCTCACATTGTTACAGCCGTCCACTTGTGATCAGATCAGCCGTGACGCTTGTTAATTTCAGGCGCTCGGTTTTTGTTCGGTGACGGGTTGTTTTCACCTGATGGTCATTTGAAGGCTGTAGTTTCTGGTGCTTTGAAATTGCATTGTGTTATACTGACAGGTGTTTCTAATGTTCTGGACTAAGTGCTACAGCCGTGGCTGCCTCAGAGCTATAAAAGTCCCTCCTGCCATTCATGTCTCCTTTGAGGATTTCAAGAGCCGATTTAAAAACACACTTGAACTCAAAACTCCCTCGCTGGCCTCTAACCATGCTAAAAAACACTGCTCCTGCGGTGAATGCAATTCTCTCTGTATAAAACATTCGCAATACCGACTTATTTTTCACCGCTTTTACTGTCTTTGTTGGTACACACTGAGATTAAAATCGCATATATCTAGTTAGAACTACTTAGACTGTCAACATAAATGAGTTATAATTTGATTAAAATATTCAAGGATTTATTTCGAGTATTTATACACATAAAAGCTCTATATATTTATTTTTATTTTGTCTTTATTTCTTGTTTTGTGCAGTTTTTACATTTGCATCTATCTTCAATTTCCACCAGCCTCACACAGACACAACTTTACTTATTTATTACTTGTATGTTTTATTGTAACTGCAAGCCTGAGACACAGACACAACATATTCTTTCATGAATCAATGAAAACAAGGCAAAATAATAAAGTGCGCTAAAAGCAGGACCACTGAAGATGGGAAATGCTTAAAATAGGCCGGACATTATCGCTGCAGCAGGAGAAAGAGCACTCAATGGACAATTGATCGCAAACCACCTGCAGGGAGCGCTCGTTAGTCGTCAGTTAATGACATGCAGGCCGGCTGGAGATCACTTTTAAATGGACTCTCGTACTGGCAGGCTCTCAACCTTCCCACTCTGAAGTTTTCAGTACGAACCGCAGCACAAAAAATCCATACGGCTGAAAAAAATTGAAAACAAAAGCTTATTTATTTACTAAAATCTTAGATCTTAGATGTAACTTTACTTTGTTGTGGCTTTATAACTTGCTTTCTTTCTCCCTACAGTCCAGTATTTGGACAATCAGAGCTGTGCGTGACCACGTCTCACTGAATGTGCTCATGTTTCTGATGAACACAAAACTGAAAATATCACCTTGCAAGAATGACTGTAAACAAAGATGGATGACGGGTCTCAAAACTTCCTCTCACAGCTCAAAAGTTAAGCCAAATATTCCAAATAAAGGAGCTGCATGACAACAGGAACCAGAGTCAAATGATCAGCTGATGATATCGAGGCCTTATTCATACAAACTGGCAGGTTGAAGTTACCTATCAGTCATGATGGACCATGATTGAACAAACAAAACCATGCTGAACCCATCTGTCTTTGGGGGAAATTAATGACATGTTCTTTGCATATTTAGTTTCTTGTCTGCCATCATAAAGGAGGGGGAATTAATTGAGCCACCAGGGGGCATTAAAAATGTTTTGGTCATCTTTATACAGGAAATGGTTTCCAGCTAACAAATGTGAGTGTGAGTGTGTTAACAATCCTCGCAGGCTGTGTTTTACTGCAACACCTGGCACCTCAGATGCACCTACCAACACTGCTGAAGGACATTTAAAGGAACTTTATGAGTAAAAAAAGTACTGATTCCAGCTGAAAAACACAAGTTGTGCCCACGAGGTCTGCAGTATGTCCCACACGTCCCAGATGAAAGTTAAATAACACGTTCATTTAAAGTATCTGACCAGTCTGCGAGTAAATAATGATCACAAGAAATTATTAAAACTCAACAGTCTCAAAGTTCTTCCACCGAGTCCGACTCACATTGTTTGACTGTGGCTTTTCATTCAAGAAAACAAACTGAAACAATGGATGTGTTTACTTTTTGAAATGCAAACTTCAAGTTCAAATTTAAAAAAATCCTTCCGTGACAAAACTCAAAAGAAGCTTTTAGTCGACTCATGCAACGCTGAGGAGAATAATGGCTATTGTACCTTTTTTGTCATTATTACGCCTGTGATGTATTACAGGCCGGGTCAATTCGCTTAAAAATAGACTGTCCTTACATGAAGCTTCGCCTGATTAGTGTCTGTCTGTCATGTGACCTGGAAGGTGCCAGTGATTAAAAATTACACAAGGGCACATCGAGCCCAGGGCAGCGGCTAACATTGAGATCACTCCCCAGCACTTTTAACGCATATCTGAGGGTTTTATGCAACATGGGAGGCTTCACATACACTAAAAAACATGCATATGGACGATTTTTTTTCAGAGTAAAACTGTACTTCCAGACTCAGTCTTCTTAAATTCAACTCTACTTGTGGGCCAGCAAAGTATACAGTGAATTAATAAATGATGGGCTGTTTAGTCGAGAAACTGGATGTATTTTAATGTACCAATATATTGATAAAAACTAAGAAAATCAATACTTTCTTTCCTAAACTCCAGCATGATTAATTTAACTCAGCCTCTTGGTCCCATCTGGGCTCACAGTTCATTTCGCTGCCTTGGAGTGACGAGTTAGAGTTGTGTGGATGGTAAAAATGATTTGGTTGCACCTTGAAAATCTGCTTAGCAACAATGGTACCAATCCTCAGTAAAAAAAATAACGTACAATTCATCACTGGAAGCTTGACTGTCGCTTTTACAAGATAAAAGGAAAATTGCTGCAGACGGAAGGTTATAAACTTTCATTCAGTGCAAATTAAAATCAAAGTGTCTGTCGTCGAGCTAAAGCGATATCTGCAAGCCGGTGTTTTGTACTTTTTTCAGAAATAATCGGTGAGGGAAGAACTCGTCTGTGTGACGCTTTTAAAACCTGAGCAGACTGAAACTTCAGTTCACAACAAATCCAACAGAGTGATGCACCTCGTCTGAAACTGATTATCTCACTTCCATCCTTTAATCAGAGTCAGTCGAACTCTGTTTTATTCATATTGTTTTTAATTTAAGCCTATAAGCTTAAATTTTTGAACCTGAATATTCATTATTTAGATTAAGAAGAATATTTCATTTAGTCTTGTTTCATTGTGTTACAGCATTTAAATTAGTATTGAGGTTCACATAAGTAACACTACAAACAGTATTATAGGATGTGGACACTTGCACTGGGTGTCAGCATCACTGCTTTTATCACAACTTACGTAAAGTTCTGGCCATTTATTTTGTTTAATGGTTTATTTGAAACCTCTCAGTGTACCCGTGTTTCCTCAAAAACCTTATTCGATTAATATAAAGTTGTAAAAGTTTCCTTATTCAAATACCTGCATCTGAGGAGGCATCCCATACCATTTATTTTTCTGGCCTGCCTGACATTTTCTTACTATTTGCCGTATATATTTTCGTACTAAGCAGCAGCATCTGCATCTTTTAATGTGCTCCACTCTGTCTTTAGCTTATTGTGTAAGTGTAAAAAATTTCCTGCAGATGGTACTTTGCCTTAAAAGAGAAATCTCTTATAAGGAACTCGGCTTAACTGGGGCAGAGACAAACTTTTGTCATTTAGCTCTTCCAGGTTTAACTAAACTAATAAGATTACTTCTGCCTCTGAAGCAGCTCTGCCTTTGAGAAATGTTTATATAACTAAAACTCCAATTTGCTTAATGCAAATAAACTGCTGCTCATTGTCTCTTCAGGCCTCCCTCAGCTCTGTCCTCCTTCCAAACCAGCGTAATTTCTCTTCCTGCTCCCCTGCCACTTAATCATGCAAATCAATACGAGCCAAAAACGCTATAAAGAGAGAGCGTTAACCACCAGCAGTTAAAGGGAAAACTCACAGGCTTCATAATCTCACATCTTTACGTCTAAAACTGTGATGACGGTTGTATGTTGAAGGATGCTGAAGAAGGAAGATGAATCTTGTGGAAAATGTTGCTTCGAGATTCATCACATCTACTGAAAACCTGATGAGATGCGAATGATAAGCTCGTAGCCTGAGGCAGAAATAGACAACCTATTAATTTCTGTCGCCTGAAACAAAAATAAAACAACTCTTATTAGCGTGAAACTTTCAGCGAGTTCATCAAAACAATTAAATCACACGTGCCTGTAATAACAACTGTGCGACTCGTTTTCTTTTACTTTTAGATCATGAACTTATCAATCGCCTGTCTTTCTTTATCTCACTGACGGCAACAGTTATTCCAAGATCAGCTCTCGGCTCATTATCAAGGTATGACAGACTCTCGGGCGCTTCCCCCTCTTCGGTGTGAAAATCTCTCAGCAAAGAGGTCTTAGGACATCACAAGCAATTTGCAATGTTTTTCCATAGGCTGCAGCTCTATTTACAGGTCGTCGGACACAAAAGAACTTAATTAAAAAGAACACAGTTATCAGCCTCATTAAGGCACTGAATTTAGGCAAGTCAGCTCAGGCATCTCATTTAATTAACCAGCCTTTACAAAGCCGCTTAGCACAACCGAAAAGTGAATCTCTGGATCTTTTTTATTTAAACTGCCTGCTTCTTCCTCTTCCCTCGTCCATGTGCAGAAAACACAGCAGATGCAACGCGTTTTCTGGCTCTTTAGTTCCTCACACACTGACCTAAATCTGTTTACCCTTCTGTGGATCATCGTTCTTTCATTTCTGGACATTTAGCTTAAAAAATGGAAAGTTAAAGAGGGAGAGAAGTTGATATTATTCTAAAAATGAAAACATTTAATTGACACACATCTAATGACAAGACACGGGAGTCTTCAGTCACCCTGAAGGCTCTGTGAGGCTAAACTTGTTAGCAGGATGGAAAGAGCAGGAAAACCTCCCAAAATCTTGCAGTCGCATCATTCAAATGGCCTAAATTAGCTTTTTTTTTCCACTGTGCTTCTAAATTTGAAGTTACCAAGTGAATGTAGAGCCAAACAGATTTTGCAAAGCTTCTTTTGAATTAGTCAGATCATTTCTGATGCTGATGGGAATCGTTTTTTTCAGATATTGTGATGAACTCAAGGATCAAAAAAATAAGCTGATTGTGGCCTTGAAGGACGAGTTAAGATCATAACGAAGTCATCAAGATTAAAAATCACTTTCCAATCCATCTAGAAGTTTTTCAGATTCACTCAAAACCACTTAGAAACCCTGCTTAGCACTGCTGGAGACTGCAAATGTTTTGTGTCAAATCACATGTGCATATTTTGGAATGCAGGTAAAGATTTCACCCTGATGGGGGCGCTACAGAAAATATTATCTGATCACCAAAATCTGCAGTATTCATACAGGATTCATCCAAGAAGTATCTGTAAAGATACTTCATCACAGACGAGCCAGCAGAGATACTGACCCTCGTCGCCAGCCTTTGCATTAACATCTGAATGAGCTCGTAAACTGAGACCCTGCATGAGCTGCAGAGCTGCTCAAACACACACCAACTCCACTTGTAAACCCCGACTCGGCCTGCCAATAAATCCTCAAAACACCTTCACCACGGATGCACATGACCTTTCAAAAGCATGTATTTCCGCATGACATTTCATTTAGCGTCTACTCACTGTTTTAGTTTTTGGTGTGTGGCCTCATCCTACGCCGGCGTGGCTAATTCCCCCCCCCCACATTAAGCACACTGGATAAACAGCCCCCATCGATTAAAGGGTGTTTTTCAAACCTGGTTACTCTCAGTTCTTCCCTCTTGAATAAATCAATGTCCTCACCTCAGCAGGACGCTGAGGTGACACAGGTAACACAACCCCAGTCAAGGAGGAGGCCCGCCCCCCCCCCCACCCCCCCCACACACCCCCCCGGACTCGTTGACCAGCATCCGCCTCATTGAGCCTGCCACAAGCTCTTAGGGCCTGAAGGAAGATGAGAAGATTGAAACAAAGATGCCAGACTGGGAGTACATTACATCCAGACCTTTTTAATTACACATCCCAAAATAATAATCCTCAGATCCCAGAACTCATTGAGCTTTTGTTCTCAGCTATCACTTACGTCTGCGTCTAACCTTGAGTCGCTGTAATTATACATCGGGTTCCTATGAAGGGGCCCAGCGGCGTTGTAGTCGTCTGGCTGCTGAAATGTGGGTCGTGAGTGTTTTTTGTGTTCTTTTCTTTAATCTAAAATATATTTAAGGGGACACGGGGCCCCGACAGGACACAGCTCTACATCACCCGGTGGGGTGCCTGTCTGCTGTAGCCACAGGGTCCGCATGGATGATTTATACCACAATACCAACGGCTGTGATGGTAATATACTACAGGTAATTGAAAAGAAAATTGAATTAGGTCAACAGAAGCACTGACAGCCATTGTATGTCACACAAAGGCTTTACAACTATAACATCATTCTGCCATGCTGGTGCCATTAAGTATCTCGCTGCCAATTCTAATATCAGCCCACCAGATAATTGTCGCCATATTTCATTCAGACCGAACGCACCCTGAAACTGTAGCTCAACATGTTGTGATGTATTTACTGCGGCACTGATAAGGTTTTGTCTAGTTGTATAAAATGAGATAAGACCTTATCTTTGGAGTCTTCCCCCTTTGGTGTTGTGTGCGTCTGATATCCTGAGGGAGAGTGACGAGATAGTTCATAAACTGTCATCATGTACAGACATCACGGCCAGGGGGGTGGCCCTCCCTCAATCCGATTGGCCAAGCCCCCTCCCTCATCATACCTACCACCACCCAACATCCAGAGTCGGATGGGAGACAGGAAGTTGGCTTGTTAGTAACATGGCTGAACTTTTGAGCAGTTAAAACCTGAAAAAACTCCTGGACGATTGTTTTAAAGGAGACTGTTCACCTCGTTTTTGGTAGAAAGCCAAAGTTTTAACACGGATCAGTCAGTGCTGAAGAAAAATCTGGTTGAACAGATTAACCCTTTCCACTCGAAGGGAAAAAGCAACTAAAAAGGAGACAGAAAAACTAAAAAGACAAAATAATTACAAAGAGATATAAAAAGACTACAAACTAATGCAAACAGAGACCACGATGACACAAAACATCCACATGAGGTAAAATACAAGACGCAAAATAACAAAAGAGGTTCACAAAATGTCTACAAAGAGGCGCAAAACAACGCAGAAGTGTCATTTAAGGTTTGTTTTATGTAACTCTCAGGCAGGGAGGGGTCTTCTTGGATCTGTCCATGTCTTTTGGGTGTTTGGATTCATAAAAGCTTAAAAATATCACTGAATATCAGTGATGGAAGCATATGTGGCCTGTGATCATCGGACCAAGACGTCTGATGGTTTGCACCCTCCTCTATCTGTCTTATTTTAAGCATCTCTATACATCAAGTGACTGTGGTCTACCTGCCTCTCCTCCCCCAGGTCTTAATACTCCTACACAGTGCTTTTAAGTGGTAAACAGTTTTGTTAGAGCATCTGAAGTTGTTTTTTAAGCATTAATTTATGTCGAAGAAACAAAATATGTGCAATTTCATTTTTCTTTTTTGTTTTACAGATGCCACCCCGTCTTCAAAACCGAGCCTCAGTCAGTAACGTACAAAACAAACAATGCTTTTCCCATAAGAAAGCATGTGTATCATGCTTAGCGTACACATGCTAGCAGTGCTAAATGAGTCTCTTTCCATGTTAAAGACTTAAATATTAATCTAGCACTTTGCATGAATAAATTGCCACCTAGAATGTTAGCGGTTAAATGGAAGAGCGAGCCATTATTCACTCTAACCATCTCTAATGACACACAATGTAATTAACAGATAAAGAAATTAATTAATTCGGATTTACCGCGACACCTTTGTGGCTTTGAAGTCACTTGTTTACTCGAATTAAGCCGTTTTGTTGATGCGTAGCCGCAGGACCTTTTAAGTGCAATGGAGACGGCCGTGAGCAGAGTATGAAATGAGGAGGAAAAAAATATGTCCAGACTGTTTTTTCACCCGGAGAAAGAAAACACAAGACGTATGGCGCGACTCCAAGAATTAACTTTTACTTACAGAGTTGCCACAACTTGTTTGCATCATTTTGCTTTTGCTTTACTGTCCTGTGATGTTGAGGTGTGAGGATTTGAACTTTCACTTCACTTGGAGGAGCTTGAAACACTGGACTAGTTTTACATTGAGGCATAGATTTAAAAAAACGTGGCTTCTCCAAGCTGAAAATACACTTTACGATCACACGTTTAGGTGATTTATTTATGGTATTGTCACGTAACCTTGACTGCCTGAGCAAAAATGTGGTTTTAAATGACTTCAAGACTTTTCTAGTATACAGTCCTGCTCTGTCAAACACCAGTGAAACGTGCTTTTTCTGTCTTTGTAGCACACACACCTGCTACTCAGTTGTTGTGCACTGTAACAACAGTGGAGACAGAGAGAGAGAATATTGACAGAGCTCGGCCAGAACGAGAACATTACCTTTATGCTGCAAAATGCTGGATTATTACAGCAGTTTTTCGCTCAGTCAAATAAAAGTCCACAGCTGCCAACGTAAAAAAAAAAAAAAGAAAAGGGAAGCAGGGAAATGAAAATATAATATGCATTGCTTTCATTCACACAATTATTGCCTCACATGTGGAGGATGGTAATATGAAATGTTCCTATAACAGCTGGGTCGCAGGCTCTTTTTTTTTTTTTACACTGCGCTTTGAATATATTCATGATCCGGCCACAAGATGGTAAGCTCTCCCTCCCTGATTCCTTATATCCTCCTCGTCTTGCGTTGAGCAGCGGTGAAGCTGATCAGCATGGACGTTTTCGTCTGAGGGGAAACAGGAGAGGAGACGGGAGTGACACACGACTGTGGCCTCCTGCTGAGAAAAGAGAAGAGGTGAAGCGGGAGGAGAGGGGCGGCTAGTAGATAAATAGACTAATCTAATTTGTTACCTCAGCCAAATGTATTCCAAAGCCTCCTCTGCGCCTCGCTGTCCCGGCCTGTGTGGCGGATGATGCTAAAATGTTTGGGCAGGAAGGGACACAACTGGGAGAGAGCTCGCCCAGAGGAAGTTCAACACTATCCCACGGTCCTCTCTGACACATTGCACAATTCTGTATTCTGCATTTAAAACCCTCTGCCCGTCCCCGTGCTGCAATGAAACGCATATACTTATGCAAATCGCCGGTCTACAGAGTAACCTATGAAATGACTCTAATAATGTATTGATGGTAATGTATCACCGATGGAAATTGAAACTGAGAGGTGTTGTCTCATCGGACCAGAAACCAAAAGTACAGATCAATTTAAAATGGCAAATGACTGTGCTCCCTGAGCCCATTTCTAAGAAGTGAGTAATAGATCTCTGATCATAGGCTATTACCGCCTGGTCAGGCAGGGGCTAGGCTGCCAGAGGAATACAGAGAGCACTCCTTGACTTTTACATCAAAAAGACGCCTCGGAGAAAGTCCTCGGAGCTGTGGGCATCATGGATCTCTGGGGCCGCACCACATGAGGAGTACAGTCGAATCTCCGGTTTCATCTTTCTTTCTAGTCTTTATTAATTCCAGCAGGATTGTAATTCGCAGAGTTGTGATGAGTCCACTGATGCTAATCACACATGCCGGTACAGTTGGATTTTAAAGCAGCTAATGCCCGGTCAAAAAGTTTTACAGCTGAGAGAATTATTGATATCAGGAGCCACGGACGACTGGAACTTCACTTTAATCCTCCTGTTTGGTTTATACTGGAAATGCTTTGTAATCAGTCGGGTTTCCATCAAAATTTTGTTCTATTTTCGAACGAATTTCCATGTAAATCTGCCAAAGAAAATGCATTCTTGCGTTCTTATCCGTTAACGCTTTGAGATACACAATTGGTGGCTGTAATTATATCGCTGGGCACTTTCAGAAAAACCATGACATAACTAGGTGATGGGAATAAAAAAATGGCACAAATCAAACCCTCAGTGGCTGAAAAGGACGTGAAAATATGTCTTTTGTGGTTGAATAATGTATTTATTAGAGGAAGGTTACATTTTCCATAAAGATCATGAATATTTTTCTCATCGGTTTAAGGTGAAGTCACATCCATTCATGTCCTTTTTCATCACTGAGTGGTTTCTCATCGCACTTTTGTCACTTTATCTTTAGACACAAGGTTTTCACCTCAGTTAACTGCAAAACCTATGATATTTCTTATATCTATGCTAATAAATGTACATAGTCCTTTTGTCTGCAACGAAATCAAGGAAATACAGAATGTTATCGTCACATTATGTTTCCTCCTGATGCCTGAGAGATAAACTCTGTCAGACCTTGTTACAGATCCAGAGAGACTTTTCAGGATTTCAGAGTATTTTCTTCACAGTTTCTGGTTTGCTGCACAATCCTGGTGGCCCGAAGATTCATTATGATGATACTCTAATGATATCTATTCAAAAATTTAGTCTTATTTTTATTTATCCTAGTAAAGATCAGCTTAGGCGACAACAGTCACAGACAGAGCAGCCGGAAAGTCACTGTATTTGACAGAGACGTGTCGTTATCTGTTGTGAACTTCTAAATCAAGCCACAGGAAACTCTTAAAAAGTAAAATATATTAAAGTATCATGGTGATAGTTTTTTTGAGCGGCTACACGCAGCAGAGCATTTGGGCTAAAAATGTCTCTTTTGACACAAAAAGCTTCCATTAACATTTCTGGCCTCGACGTGAAGCACACAGATGCTTTTCAGTCACACCGAATTGTTTTAATTATTCAAACGTCTCATCATGTTCGCCGACAATGAAAAGTCCATATGTGAGATGAAAATTCATACGGGCCGATGCAAATGAAGACCTTTTTGATCTGACAGTCAAAATTGATGGGTGGGTCCTCAGATCACGACGCCGGTGTGATGAGAGATGAGAGAAAAGGAAATTTGAATTTCAGATTTCCTCCTTATTACGCCGTCTGCGCGTCGCAGGTAAACGCCGGCGCTGCGAGCGGACATACAGTGAATGTAGAGCACAAATCAGTGTTTTGAAAGCCCAGCTGGAATCACTTTCTCTGCTTCAGAGAACATCATTGTGCAATAAGCACTCGTCAGCCCCTCTCCTTCCATATATTCCCATTGGAAAAACTCCAGGTCAACCTTAAAGATTTCACAGGGGCCTTAAGGGCTGAAATGCTTTGCATCTAAATTTCTTATTTGCAGCGTTCTTCAGTTCAACAGCATGCATAAGCATAAAAAAAAGGCCTGTGTTTATATACCATCCTCTTTAGTGCGTTCGTATTGATCAAAGTTGACAGCTACACATGTTGGATAAAAAGAAACATCATGATGATGTATTTTTGTTGCATTATTTATCATGGCTGGCCTGGTAGGGCGACGGTCCCTGAGGTAATACGTCTCCTGATACATTATATCAGACGAATCACAAGCTCACTCTGGAGAGTTTTTGCCTCTGAGTTTTGTAATGCATTCATTTGCTGTTATGTAACACTTATATGTGTGTGTGTGCGCGCGTGTGTGTGTGTGTGTGTGTGTCTACTGCTAATTTCATGTTTTATTTATAATCAAATGGCAGCCGTCTGGGAAGGACGTACACTGTGTTTGCTCAGCGCGAGACAGTTTGCAAAATTCTGCTTTGTGGAGCTTCGAGTGTTCGATACGACGGTCATTACAGCACGCGAACAGGGGCGAGGATGTTCCGCCATTGTTGGATTTTGAATAACCTTGATTATAGATGAAAAAAAAAAAGAAAAAAGCTGAAAGCACAGATTGGATGTTCAGTTGAAAAAAAAAAAAATCACAATCAGTTTTAGATTTAAAAAGGCACACAGCTAAGTTTCTATAACAACCAAAACCAGGGTCATTTAAAAGGGGGAATATTCGCACTCAGTCTGTGTCACACATTTCTAAAAAATTGAGGGAATTGTGAGAGATGGATTAGAAGAAAGCAAAGAACATTTGACACAAATTCAAAAACCACCAATCCTTCACCTCAAACAATTCAATGTGAGTGTTTTTCCTCAAAACCTCCTTGAATTCAGGATTTTCCATCTGAGATATTTTCTCAAACTTTGGTAATGACAAAAGACTTTTTACAGCTGTTTTGACAGGCGGAGTGGTCCTCTTCACGACAAAGTACTTCTCGTGTAAAAACAGTGAGATTCCCCTTTAAATGCTCAAATTAGAACATAAAACAGCTAAAAGTCGCAGTTTTTCCAGAGTCTGAACTTTACAAAATCATTTATTCAATTCGTTATAAATGTATTTAAAACAATTTTCAATGCTTTTTTCAACAATGATTCTCTCATGACTCTTCTTACTGACCAAACTCTTTAGTTCAGACCCAAAGCCCCCCCTCCCTCGACAGCTTTTGGCGTCGATGGTAAGAAAATCCTGGCTCAAAGATGGCGGCCATCTGCCTCGACCAGTTAAAGAGAGAAAAAAAAAGAGAGAGAGAGCCTCTTATGTGTTTCAGTTGTTTTCTTTTCCTTTATTAATTGAATTGTTTTAATCTCTTTTTATTGGTTTGACTACTTTGCTCTAATAACTCGTATTTCTCATGTGCATTGCTCTCGTGCTGTTTTGTTGTTTGTGTTTTTGCTGTTTTATGATCAGTTATCTGCGAACTCTTTGAATCGCACAAACATAAAATATGGTCTGTTGATTAAAGATTGGAGCGGTTTTATGAAGGACATTAATGAGGTGTGTTAGACACAGAAAAATGCAAATTCACACCCCGACGATGAACGTGTTGCATATGTTGCAGTTATATTTTATGTTTTTGATCATCTTTAAAGGGACAGTTCACCAGAATTAAAGAAAATGCTGCTTTCTGAGTGTTTTTTTAACCTTTATTTGAAGGCAGAGAGTAGCGGGGTGACAGGAAGTTTGGAAACAGGCAACAAAAATCCTCTGCAGGTTCATGTTTTATTTCATTTGGGCGCCACAAACTATTTCTCTGCCTCATCCATTATACTGAAATGGAGCTGGGAGACAAAATCTCCGAGGTGGACATCTTAAACCTTAAAGAGATAAAAACCCAACTATAAAAATATTATTTATATCTGAGTGAATTCACCTTTTTAAAGTAGCACCTGCAATCAGGGAGACAAGTGGGAAATGACTGAGTTCATTTATGTCCTTCGCAGATAGGCAATTATTACATTTAATCAATTAATCCTGATTAGATTAGCGGGGAATTATTAACATGCTACTTTCCCCACAATGCTTGTAAACAACTTAATAGGTTTACATACATAATCAGTGTGAGGACAATAAGGAGATTATTGCATGTAAACACAGCTATAGTGCTGATGACATGCTCAGCCCCACTTTTCTGATCTCGCTCTGATTAGCTGCCGCAGACCCTCGTGGAGACGGATTATTAGATTTCACTCGAGTGTCTGAAAGATTTGGGTGTCTGGAGTTTGGTGTGTGAGTGTGTGAGTGAGAGGTACTGTGGAGAGGAACTGAGGAGACGGAGTGATTTTAGAGCCTGAAGATGTTTGAAGTGTGTTAAACAGTGCAGAGTTGTTGTAAAAACTGTGGGTTTCCTGCCAAAGCGCCGACTGTGCAGAGAGATCTCACAGGATGGATGAGCCGCTCGGGTGTCAGGCTCAAGTTGTTCAGATTCACATATATAGAATCAACACATCAGCAGGAGCACAACAAAACTTTATTTCATTTTTAATTGCAATGGAAAGTAGTTTTGCCCCTCATTCAAGTTTGCACGTTCTTATGTGTAAATCTCTGTCTTTATTTAAAGCACTAAAGAAATACTATTCAAAAAAAGCATCATAAAAATAAACTTTTTTGCAGAAAAGTTGTATTGAATTGATTGTAGTTGATTAATTGTGAAGGCTGTACCTAATAAAGTGGCCACTTTATGCTTTAGATAGATAGATAGATAGATAGATAGATAGATAGATAGATAGATAGATAGATAGATAGATAGATAGATAGAT
>JAQNCA010000015.1:5101802-5126395 GCA_029783725.1 Acanthurus tractus
AGAACCTGTTTATTGAAAAACAGTTTGTTAAAAAACCCTTTTTTATTTTTTTTGGGGGGGGTGTTTGTTATCGAGTGATTACTTTCGCTAATGCGTTCTGGTGCTGTTGCTTATCCCTCGACGGCCTCATCTTTTATTTACAGCAGTTGCGCTGTGTCGCAGGTGCAGCAGAGCAACATCGAGGGAGATGAGCGATGCTCTGCGTCTCCCGACACAAATATCTGCCATTGTTTAATACCGACTGACATTCGGCGGATTGCTTCGGTTATTGCTCCCACCTGGACTGCGCTTATAAAAATAATACAATCTACTTCATCCATATTTGTGATTGCACATGCGGTAAATGTTTTCCGGTCTGTGTGCTTTTTGCAGAGTAAAAGTCAAAAAAAAAAAAAAGAAAACATGGCTGCATGCAGCAAGTGATGAAGCTGTTCACACAAAACGACTCCGGCCACGCACACAAACACACCCAGGCACGCACGCACTCAGGCACGCACGCACCCTCCCCTGCTGTAGAGGATATTTTCAATTAATCAGGCACTCTCATCAATAATGCATCACCCCTGCAGCCAGTCACTCTTCTCCAGCCATTTAATGAGGCAGCCCAGCCAGAGGGACACCATCCACACATTACTCCTATTATAGTCAATGCTCAGGAGCAAAGCCACTGTGACCACGGCCGGTTATTAAAGTCATGCCATCATTTGTGCCTCCGAGTCAAATCAAAACCTGTCCAAGACTGTTTGCAATAGGACACAAACGCCAATAAGTAAACACCCTGGGAGGCAGCGAGCGGCCATGTTGCCTCTCAGTCACTGAGAGAGGAAAAAAAACCTCAGGTTGCTAATCTGTGTGCAGGATTTTTAAAAGAGACCAGAAGAGGTTTGTCAGGGGTGATGAATTATTAAAACAAACTTTGCTTTGACAGAGTGGAATGCCCCGGTTTGATAACTTTTTTTCCCCTTTTTTTTAAAGTTAAATTGCAGCCCTGATTTAAAGACGTATAGAATTAAGAGTCAGGAAAGCAGCCGCTGCAAAATAAGCCCTGAATAAATCTCCTAGCTTACACATATGGTGAATTCTCTGAGAAGTTTCGGGCCGTTCAGTCTCTAAATTAGGTGTAGTGTTGTACAAGAGCCTAAACAGTAAGCACAACAAACTTTGATTTGGATTTCACGGCAGAAAGTAATGAAGTAATCGAGGAATTTGTTTGTCTGGAGTAAACTTTGAAGAATTATTCTGCCATCAGAGAGAGATTCATTAGGTTTCTGTTGTCAGTGATACATTTGGTGATAAATAAACATTGCTTTGGTATTTAATCGATAATTCCCCTTCTTTTCATTATGCGAGAGTGTTTGCATGTGTGTGTGTTTTTATGTTGGAAGGGCTTGCATCAGCATCTGCACTGCTTTTGGCTCGGAGGCAGTCACTCTCTGCAGCTTATTCTCCTTTCCCTCAGCGATTTTCCACTTTTTTCTAACTACCCGATTCTTCCATTTACAAACTGCTGTGACTGCTTGCATGAATTTGAAAATAGCATCTCCTGTGTACCAGAGGATTTCTTTAAATAAATCCTTTGATACTGGATGTTTAGTGCAGAAAAACTGTTTTGCAAGCCGGTATTGTATGAATTAGAATGAGTTCAGAAAAAAAAAGGCTGCAGATTTTTACTGAAAAGGTAAAAGTCTGTAACATTTACACATAAAAGGTCAAAAAGTGACCTAATCTTTTCATTATTTTATGATGAAATGTGTAAGTTGCGATCTCAGGAGGTAATGTAATGTCGTTTGGTAGGAGGAGAAAATAACGCCAACCAAAGAGTTAAACATATTTTCCACCAAAGCTGCTTTATTATCATCTTTAATTGCTAAATCCATGTTTATTAGCTTGCATTCGTCTTCTAACTTACCTTTGTTGGGACGTTGCTGATTTTCTTGGCATGATTTTTCCCCATCAGATGTTGATTAATTCGTCTGTGTTAAAACGTTTGGCAGGGACGTTTATAACGATGCTGTTTGTCCTGTGCGTGATAAAAAAAAAAACAAAATGCTAATCAAATCATAAAGATCAGGCTCCGTGGTACCTTTTGTGGCGGTTAAAATTGAATGGGATGTTGTAAATCAGCTGTTCTGGCAGACAAACTGTCTGGTTTCCTGCTACGAGGTGCACAGTTTGGCACATCTGCAGACCGAAATGGATGAGCAAAACCTTGTGGCTCTTTTGTAGTTTGCCTGGTGATTCAGAACAGGTCTTCAAGGACAATTTCACAGATGGTATTGAGCTACAAATCATCATCTTTGTACAAGAAAAGTGTAAACCTTTTACTATCACCTTTAATAAGGTAGTTACACTTGTTGTTGTTGTTCTCCTGCTTCTGCTCATGAAACCTGGCTTCGAACATCATCCTCTCGCTGTGTTTTTCACTGTACAAAGGAGTCAAATTCCCCCTAAAACTGCTCTCTTGCGTGGTTTTGTACAATTGTCATCTCACTTCTTAGCATTTCAGCCCTGTTATTTCATTTTTTTCTCTTTTTTTTTTTATTGCCACGCAGGCCAAGAATGGTGATCTCTAAGGAACACAACCATATGAGCAGAGATTCTGACCATCTGGCTTCCTCTGCAGCAAAGAAATCGCGGGGGATACGAGAAGAGTGACGAATGTCCCTCCTCTCCCGCCGCCTGTCAGTGTCAAGATGTCTCTTTTTAAAAATAAAACACTGTTGTCGGAAGCTGTGCAGAGACGACCGTGTGATCTCAACAAAATGTAAAGGACCACTTAGAAATTTCCTGTTTTTTTTTTTTATTTTTTTGAAGGGAAACACGGAAAGTCACGGCCAGGAAATGAGAGCGGGATTTTCCTCTTGCAGTTCTCCGCCTCTGCCAACGAGCTGTGTTGCTGTTCACATCCATGTCTGTTCTGACTCATATATGTTGTGAAGAGTTAGGAAATTCACTTAGAGGCATGAGATGCAATTTTTTGGGGGCAAAATTGAAGTTATCAGTAAAGACACGAATGACTTCAGTGAAAAACTGCTGGCAAGAAACCTGCTGTTTTCAGTCAGATAGTGTTTTTACAGAGAAATACAGAGGAATGATGGAGAGACTCATCACATGCTGCAACAACGACAACCTGAAGCTTAAACTCGACATCATCGACGCTTCTTATATCGATGTTGCTGTGAAGAAGCTACAAATTCAGAAATGTTGAGGCTTCACACACCTGAACACAGTTATGGTGTTTTTTAAAAAAGCCAGAAGAGTGTTTTTGCAGAACATTACGTTGTCACTATGAATTTGAACTTTGACCTTTTTGAATTCAAAATGTCATCACTTCATTTTATCTTATTACACAATTGTGTGATTATTTTGTCATAATAAGTCTATTAATTCTTGAGTTGTGGCCAAACAAACATATTAATTTAATCAAATTCTAATTAAATCATCCGTGAGCCCCAGTGGACATTTATGCCAAAGTTTTAGAATAAATCCCTTTATGTGCGTCTGAGATATTGCATTTATGAGAACAGGATGGAGAGACAGACAGTCAGAATAAAAACTAGCTGCAGCCACAGATTTCAGCAGCATAGGAAGCATTATGAGATTCATTTTAGCTGTAGATCGTCAGATTGGAAGGAAGAGTTACAGGAAGGTGATTATATAACATCGGTGTGGAGCATAATGATTAAATTATCTGAAAGGCTCACGATGCAATCCATCACTCAGTCAGGTCTCCAGTCAGTTCTTTATTATGGGAAGCATCTTTCCATATCTGCTCAGTCAAAAACCCATTAGATCAGAAAATGTAAGTAAGGAGCAGAAGAACGAAATCCTGCGTTCGTTCTCTCATTTCTAAAGACTTAACATCAATCTGTTGCTGTACTGTGATTTCCCAGGCACACTGTGACCAATGTCACAGCGACCGTTGCTCCTCCTCAGGACATAAATTCCACTAATTAGAGATCAATGACTCATGCTTGATGTAATTAGGCTGGATGGCGTTTCCCCGACATATATTTTTCTCTCTTTGTCTCTCCCCGGTCGCTCCTATTGTACGTAACATGAAACATGAAGATGATCCGCAGAGCAGACGTGCCCTTCCTCGACATGTTTCAGGAGAGCGGTGGCTGCGGCGGCTCCCTGACAGGCGGGTTATGGTTTCTGGGTCTCGGTAATGAAGGACTACAGAGTGTGTCATCCAGGAAAAGGGCCTCTTCCCCGTCTGTCTGTCGGCCAGCCAGCTGGATTCGGTCCCACACCTCAGAATAACACCAGGCCTCGAACGTCGCAGCACGGCCACCCTTTGCTTTAATAGGCAGAAACAGCTCATTACAGCACAACAGCGGCTAACCCTTTTCCATAACAGAGCTGGTAAACTCACATTAGTCAGACAACATTTTGAATCATTTAGTCAATTTTGTGTTTTCTTTTTCTTCTCTCGTTTCATCTCTCTGGGTTTTTTTTCCAGCTTACACATCATTCTGCACATTTTTGCATAGCTTGCAAACCAAAGCTGTGGTTGAAATGGGAGAAACAGAGGAGCCGTGCACAAAGTAACACCACAGTGGCTCGATTTCCAAGAGTCGGATATCTCCGTCTGCACTGCAAACAGCCTGTGATTTACAGAACAACACCGGGGATTAGCCAAAATGTCAAGAGAGACAGGTTAAGCTTACAGGATATTGGTTTTTTTCACTGAAGGGTCTCACCTTCAAAGTCAAAAAGTCGCCAACTTCTAGAAGACCTCTGTCACAACGTCACGTCTTGTTGCTAAGCAGGGAAAAATTACATTTTCACAGACTTTCATTTGACTTTGAGGCATCTGAATGGTCAGAGAAACGCTAAGCTTTCCAGTAATAAAGCAAACTGCAGCAAAACTGATGTTTGCAAATAAACAAGCGGAGGGAAAAAAAAAAAAGGATGTTGAAATCCAAACATCTTACACGCAAATCCTCTCAAATACTTTTGTCTAGCTTTGAATTTAATGTGGACTTATCTCATTTTGAGAAATTCAGCTGGCGATTACACATTCAAACTGCAAGAAAGAAAAGAAGAAATTGGCAATAAGGACTGTGTAAAGCCTTGAGGAGTGTTTTCTACTGTGGGTCTGTCTCAGTATTAAGATTTGCCTGAAGTGAAATTCAAAATGCCTCATCTGGTCTGATTTCCCAGCACCATAAGACCAGACTGGGCTTCATTAGCAGTTGCCGCTGTGCTTTATTGGCACGGAAGATCCCATTTTCACTACAGAAATGACTTGCCACCAGCTGCAAATTGACAACGCGCCATATTTCCTTGCAAGTCAACTCTTATTAATAGCAGTTCCAGGGATCTGCGCCTCTCCATATCCAAACACAGCAGTGTCATCAGCAGGTAATTTTGAACAGTGGGATGCGAGGACCTCACAGGCGTTGTTTACCAACGAGAAAATGACTGAATATGCGAGAGTGGCATCGCCACCTGCTTACGCCTTGTCAGCGGAGCCTGAATGCAGCCCCTCTCCTCCTCCACCGCCGCCGCCGCCGCCGCCGTGTCATCTGAAGGACGCTCGTCAAGTCGCGCACATTTAATTTATATTCAAGTTGAAAACTTTTAACAATTAAGGTGTCGCTCTCCATCAGCAGGCTAATTCTCAAGCACAATGGCCTCACACAGTATCGATGATTACTCCTCTCCAGAATATCAGGCTGCTCCCTGACTGATGGCGGCTGCAGCAAAGGTTAATTAATGAGCAGTGGCAGGAGAGGACGGCTGCTGGCGAGGGAGAGCCTCTCCTGGGACTTGGACTCACCAGTGGCGAAAGATAAAGGTGGAACAGGGAAGGGTATGACTACTCAGCTGAAATTGAGTCCCCTTTCCTATCCAGATAACCTCCATGTACTTAATAGTCTGAGAAAGCTACTTGATCACTTACCCAAGCTGCTGCTGCACGGAATTAGATTATAATACAGCTTTTCATCATTTTCTCTATAAAACCTTATTTCATGCGATGATTATGTATTGGTTATCAGACATCAAAGATAATATACCAGGCAACCTCAGAGCTTAAATTAGTTCTGCAAATCCGCTTCTTGTGATCAGACATCAAAAGGTTTTCATAAAGCACATTTGTCTGTCTGTGCAGCAGGCGTCTGCGCCATAATATTCAAATGGGAAACCTGCTCTGACATATAGCTTTATCCTTTATCTTACCAGTTTATAAGATGCCATTAAATTTCATTGCTGGAGATCATGTCTGCAGATTATTTTTACTGTGTGAAACAGACTGATCAGCTTTATAGGGACGAAACAAGGAAAAGAATGATTTGTGCCATCAAATGATAAACTGGTCTGTGTCTCATTTAAAGACGGCTACATCTGCATTACCTTCTCGTCTTCATCATTACTGAACTGATGGTTAACATTTTATTTGATGCTCCTTTATTGATCAGTTATAAGTTATTTATAGGAGCAACTTTGGGTTGCCAGGAAAAGCTCTCCTGCTGTTGAGTCTGTAACAGTTGCATCATTAGTAAATATGTTTCCCCCTCTTTAATATTATTGCAGTTGTAATTGTAATATAAAAAAAGGGGCTCATTAATGGTCAATAGACTGTTTAATAAATCTTTATAGATCAGTAATTGGACATTAATATAAGAAGTTTGGGTGGTAATCCTGGTTAGACAAAACATTTCTCTGACTGGAGTTAAAAAATTCTGCTTTTCTGTGGAAATTTGTTTAGTTTTTCCTCCTTTTGTCTCTGGCCGGTATTTAAGTGAAACCAGATTAACATGAAAAAGTAGTGTAACCAGTGACTGAGCAGTCAAAGAGGTTTAAAGTGTATCAGTTTGGAAACATAAAGAAATATAAATACTCAAGTATCAAGGCACTTGCACTTCATATTGAGATTATTTATGCACAAATCTTTCCAATAACTTCTGGCTTCAGGGTCAAAACAGGCCACTTAACATCCAGGGAGCACAAGTACAGACATGTAGAAACCTCCCTGGAGGTTTTTTCAGGGAATAATGTGCCTCTGCATGGAAAGATTACACACGGAGGAAGCTGCCAAGCATTGAGAGCGTTACAGGAGGGATCAAGAACAAATGACTAATGAAATGACTGACTCATTGGGCCCGTTTGGAGAAATGTGCTCTTTCAAAAGCCCGGGGTCTCGTCGGTCGGAACATGACTTAAGAATTTCCTGACATGTTTTTAATTGTCGGCTCCTCCTTGTCATGCACGTCACCCATATAAGCAATTAGGCTGCTGTCATCCATGTCTAATAAAATGGAGATTTTGCTGCAGTATAAATATGGCAGCAGAAGAAAATATCCCGAGTTAACAGTTAGAGTAAAGCTATGTACACAATAAGGTTTATATTCTGTCTTTTGTGGTGTCAACTGTAGTAGCTTCACATAATGACAACGATACATGCAGCTACTGATGTTATACAATCACATGGTACATCCTTTTATCATGGCACAAGATGATTCAATGCATTCAAACAAAGACCGGTTGCTGATATATATATTTATATATATATATATATTCATGTATTTATTATTTCCTTTCATTATCTTCATCTTCTGCTCCAGAGCCCACAGAAAAACCGTTAGAAAGAAATGATTGTAATTCAAGGCCACAGAAGCAAGGAACCATATCCCCACGAGCAAATACAAAACAGAGTTGGTAACAGGATTGCAACACCAAAGTGAAAGCATGTCTGCCAAGTCTACACATTCAAAGACCACAAACATCAAACGGGTTTTCCAGGCAGTCAAGGGTTTCAGTGTTCGTCGAGAAGAAAACAAACAGTACTGTTTCTAGCTGAGGAAGGATGGATGTTTCCAAATTGACACAGAATGTGTTTGTTGTGTACAGATGCGATAGAAAAATCCATAACGAAGTGAACCAATTTGCATGTTACATGTGATCCATTTACAGTACAGAGATGTTTAAGCGAGACAGCATCAAAGGTTACTGAGGAGCGATACATTTTTGCCCAGGCCAAAGAGCATAACATCACAGAGTAGAAATGGTCTCTGACTTTTGTTTTTTTTCTTCTTTTTTTTTTTCCTTTAGCTATACTTAATATTCATCCCCTGTTCAGTCCACGGCTGGCTGAATTTCTTACAAGACAAAGGCCCAAAAAAAGATCATTTGATATCTGATTGACCAAGACAGCAAATAGAAACGTGTGCTGTTTGCCTTTCTAGTGAAGATAGCACAGCCATAACACACAGGGTGAGACTCAGTTGTGGCATTTTGCAGATTAATATGAGTAGCAGAGGGAGATGCTTTGGAAATTGCTTTGACTAGAAATGTGTCAAGGCTGACAGGTTTTTTTTTTTTTTCAGTTTGATCCCTATTAAGCACTTTCCTCTGATCTAATTCAATAAATGCCAAAGGGAGTTATAATATTCATATTCATTCCTGATCCTTCGGGATATGTGTCTTTGGAACCCATAAATACTTCTAACTTTCTTTCATCTAGACATTATGTCTTCGAGGTTTATATATCTTCAGAGGTTTTGTATTTCCAAAGCTAATTGAGTACATACAGTAAAGTTTAGCTTTAGAAAAAAAAAAAAAAAATACACTGAATCCCACATACAATCAAAAGAGTCCCTGTGAAAGTGCTAAGCCACCAAACCATCGCGACATCTTCGAGCTTCAAATAAACTCTCTACTGATGTAGTGAAAATACAGTTCATACCATTCATGTGTCTATAATAGAGCAATAAAGCACTGCTGTCATCTATTTCTCTGCTTTGCGAGAGTCCAAACATTGCAGCGTTTTTTTTGTTTTTTTCAGTTTTAAAGGGAAACAGCACACAGAGTTCAGATATCAAATTCATGACAGCCAAATAAATTTTCGTTAATTCTCTCCCAAAGCTGCAAATTAGAGGACAGTCGATAAACAGTCTTAGTTTTTAATGAGCTTCATAACTTCTCTGTTCCAAACGAGTAAATATCCCTTGATCTCCCACCAAAAACAAAATAATGCCAGTAATAACAGATATGGATTTTGCACAAACATTTTTCTGACATCATAGATTAGGGATGGAGGGAAAAAAAACTCTCATTTTCCATCTCTTACTAAGACACAGTAAATCATCTTTTCAGAAATTGAGTTGTTGTAGGATGCTGCAGAAAAATATTCATGCTAAAATTTGACTGTGTTCCTCCGCATGTAAGACAGCAAAAGGTCTAAAGTCTCATTCAATTTCGAGTGCTACAAGTAAGAGTGAAGGACTGCTGGGGGGGGGAAACAATGACAACATAAGCTCCCCCTCCGCCTATTTTAATGTAAAATATTCCTCCCTCACAAACATCTGTTGCTGTAGTCTGTACAACACTTTACACACAGCCAAACAAACACAACAGGCTGAAATAAACACAGGCAGAAGTTCTTCTACCCAGTTTTTTCCTTAACTTGTAACATCTTCTTCTTCTTTTTTTTTTTTTTTTTAATTTAAGGTCAGTGCAAAAAAGAAAAACTTTCCAGAACTGGATGAGACAGTAAACAAGACAGCTCGATATCAGCTGACCAGCAGCAGTGAGTTAACTGGCAAACCTTGAGTAACCCAGCCTCTTCATCACACCCCCACACACGTCTTCTATTAGCCTGATGTCCTTCCGAGGCATGTTCTGTCTCCACATGTTTATGTTCGCTGGTGAAATGTCCCCTTCATACATTAGGTTGTAGAGGTTCGTGGAGGTGGTGAATATAAGTTGGTTGAGGGCTGTGGGTGAGACAGGCACCCCCAGAAATGTGTGAATGCTCTCTGCCGTCTCCTGCGGGTAATTGACGACGTCCTCGAATCTCACTTGGAGGTAGGACTCCTCGGGGAGACTCTCGCTGACCCTCAGCACTGCTGCGGTGTGAGCCAGCCACAGATGAGCTAATATCAGGATGGGGTTTGTCTCTGAGCGGGACAGCAGTCTCTGGATTGTCTTAAACTCCGGCGCCGCAGCTGGACACCCATCACCGACAGCATCCTCCTTGAATATCAAGGAAAGGTGCTGCGGGATGTTTTTAAGAGAGTAGAGGCTGGGTTTGCTGTTATAGACCATGAGATAAATCCAGGCTCGAGGGTCTCTCAGTAGGTAGATGGTCCTGAGGGATGATCCCACGACCTCCTGAATGAAAGGTAGTTTGAGCGCCCAGCTTCCACTGCGCATGTTGAGGACCACCCGAGCGTTGGGGTACTCCGCAACATGCCGTCTCATCTCCCTGATATACTCAGCATCTCTGTCCAGACTGGCTCTCAGTTTGCCCTTCAGCTCAGACGTGGGCTCTCTCCGCCTGGATCTTTTCTTTCGGTCCCTGGAGGGACCGGCTCTCTGGGTCTGTTTGACCCTGCTGCCCTCCACTAGCTGGATATTTTGCAAGTGCAGCTTGGTGTTGTGGACCAGTGAATGCAGCCAGCCCTGAATAATCTTAAACCGTCCATGCACGGCATCCGACCTTGACCACTCACAGGCATCGACCAGAGAGTCAAACTCGAACTCTGTCTCAGGAATGTCCACATGCTCGGTGGGAACTCTTATGTAAACAAAGTCTGAGCTGTTGTAGAAAAGGTGCTTGAGTATTTCTGATCCCGAACCGGGAAGGGTTGTTATGACGACAGTGGGAAGAGGGAGCCGGTGCTGCTCGTACAGCCTGATCTGTTTGTTTACTTCACTTTTGGCACCAACTCCTTTCCATTTTACCCCACAGAGAAGCTGATCGCAGCTGTTAGACACAAACAGCAGCTCTGCTATCCACAGAACGAGCACAGAGAGGAGGGCGTAACGCATCAGCCTGCTGAAGCAGACATAAAACTTTCTCTGCATGGTCAGAAATCCTATGGCCACGCACAGAACAACCCCTGCTATCACATTGACTGTGAACCCAAAGTCAAACAGTTGATTATCGCTGCTGATTTGTTTTGGGATGAGCTGCGTCCCAAGGCCATATCGAGTGATTTGATATCTATCCTCAACTTTACAGTGACCTCCGAATCCTAAATAGGTCAACCTTGCTCCTATGTCTTTATAGTTTGTGACAACAGAGACTATTTTCTCCGTGTTGTTAATGATTAAAGAAAGTCTCACACCATTTTTGCTGTTATCAATAAATCTGCAGTTAGATACTTTGACATAAGGCCCGTGTAACACATAAGCTACTCTGCTGACTGAGCCTGTCATTGGAAAAGTGACATTAACATACTGAGTCCACCTCTTTTTAAACTCAGCTGCCTGCTCTGCCTCCTGTATCCTGGTATCGGGGCTGTGACCCTGGCTGTCGAACCAGAACATTTTATAATGAGCATCCCACACATCCATCATCGCGCCATTATATCTGTCCATGAATCTGAAAGGGACGTACTTAAAGTCAATGTCAAGATTGTGGAAAAATGCACTGAGGGACGTCACAGGCGAATCATCCCACTTCTCCACGTGGTCGAGCACCAGCAGAGTCTGTGAATTGAGCAGAACTAAAGCTCTGAACACACTCTTTAGTCTCATCGCAGGGGAATAAGCGGACGCGGCCTCCCCGCTCACAAACATGGTGTCCCTGTGTGAGGAGGCGACAATAACCTCCCCTCTGGCATCTCCCACGCCCTCATCAGTCCAACGCAGCCACTTAGCGCACTCCCCCAGCTGACCCTCCCATGGACTGTTGCACTGGCTGGTGGGAGACGGACTGAACACCAAAACATTGTTAAGATAGCTGTACTTTGGGCCATAAAGTGCTTCGGACACAAATACTTGTCCATTAGGAGCGAAGGTGAAAGAGTTCTGGTCGGGGTGCTCGTGACCCGGGTTAAAGCTGTTCCAGCCCTCCACCCAGGAGTAAGGCTTGTCATGGACAATGTCGTAGACCGCACGGCCACCCAGCTTGCCAGACTTAAAGGAGACAAAAGTATTACCCTGACCGTTTGGCAGCCCTGCTCCATAGGTAACCACACCCCAGTTTGAGAAAATATGCATCCTAGCTTTGCCAAAGTCGTGGGGAGGCTGCGGCGTGAGGTGGTGGTTGTACCAGATGTATTCTGTGTGAAGTGTAGCCCAGCGCTGTGCAGACGACTGTCCCATGGGACCATCCTTGGGTCGGTGCTTTCTAATTTGTTGAGCCAGCCAGTTACCCGTTCCGTTCCTCATGACGAACGTGTCGAGGAAAACAAGCTGGCTCTCCGGTCCATAAAACCAGTTGTAGTTGGAGTCAGCAATGCCAACTGTCCTCTGAAACCCTGGCAACAGAGTGGCATAATAAAACCAGAAGTGTCCCCGCAGCCAGTTGTTCTGCGAGTTGTCAATGCTGAAATGGCGCTGGGCTAAAAAGACATACTGTGTGATGGACTTGGCTGTGTAGCTCCCGTAGGCCACCCCCTCGTCCAGAGACCCATCAACGACATGATTTAGGAGAAACATGGTTTTCTCCATGTAGTTCACCGCCACTTGTTTCCAGATCATTGACTCTGGCTGATCATGTGATCCAACCACTAATGCACCAGTAAGGACAGCTAATATATTAGTGGTCTGATGATTCTGGAGATACTGTTTCCCCCATCCCCTGTACTTCGAGAGTTCGTACAGTTCCTCTGTTGCAGAGCGAATTTTCTTGAGGTAAACCTCCCGCCGCTGTTTATCCAGGTAGGAGTAAACAAAGTCATAAGCAGTAGCAAACCCAGTGAGAGAGTGCGCCATGGGGACTTCATCGTTAGGGGCGCTGGTCACCTTCCAGTCCGGATATTCGGTCATCCTGTCCATAAACTTGATAAGAAACTGCAGGGCAGCAGAGTCCTCGGGGCACAACAGGCAGTAGAGAGCCAGAGGAGGCAGGTTGTTACCATAAATCTCGTTCCACTTGCTTGTAAACTCTGCATGTTTCGCAGGGGGCATGTAAAAGGGGACATTAGACAACATGGTGAGCGCAGCCGCCCGGATGACTTTAAATATGTGACTGTGGGTGGTGGAGGACCTTTGCCTCAAGTGCAACACATCCACTTGGTTAAAGTATAGGTTGGGATGGGAATCAGTAGACTGGAGTTTCCACTGCTCAGTCGCTCTGTCTTGTGTGAGCTTGACCTGCAGCAAATCATCCGTGAAAATGTCTCTGTCTGTGGCGTTGAAGACCCCCGAAAAAGCCGTCCCCACCGCAAACAGCGGCAGTAAAAAAACACAGTTTACAACCCAGTTGACTGCCATGTTGCTGGGAATTTGTGAAGACATTTTACAAGAATTTTTAAAAGGAGGCGACTGATTTTTTTCCTTCCTCGGAAATATCTTTGTTGTATTGTCCCATAACTTCAGGTATTTCAGAATAAAAGTCCAAGTGGAATCTTTGTCAAAGTCCAAAAAATATAATATATATATATATATATATATATATTACAGGACAAATAATGTCACATCAAAGTTCAACGCATGATAGTCAGAAAGATTTGGGGAAAAAAAAAACTTTAGTGCAAGAACAGACCTATGCATGTCCACTGGAAACAATCCTCTCACAGTTTGCAAAGGCGACAAAAACAGCAAACGGGCTTTACATGAATGTCTGACGGTAAAAAAGAAAAAAAGAGAAGAGCTTTCCTGTGTGTTTTGATTCTAAATCCAAGCGAGAGAGAGAGAGAAAAATCCTCATGCCTGCATGTTTTTCATCCGTCCTTACAGTAATTCCCATCCTCGTGAAGACTGGCATCATCTCCCTCCTTCGCGTGCGCCAGTAACTCATATTGATCTCCTCCCCAAAACATTTCCTCTCGGACAAACATCAGTCAGCCCCAGTCTGTGTCCGGTCCAATCACAGCCACCCAAATGCACCGTGTGCAGCTCCGCCGAGCCGCAACATCCATGGACATGAACCTCAGCGAAGCACGCATCTCCGCAGATAACATTGCTCGGTGTCCCCGCTGCAGACACCCCCCGAACTGTCCGGTGCTTTAAAATTGCAAATCCTGATCGGGAAATTGATCTGTGTGCATTGTTAAATCCGATTAATCTCCCTTCTTTTTGGCCCCCGGCGCTTTTATCTTCCGTGATTAGTGCGGTGAAGTCCGGAAAGAGGAAAGTTGTCGTCACTTCTCAAGTATTCAAAGATTGAGACATTATTCGGGTTGTCCGCAGGGCAAAGCGGCGGATCAGCCTTCCACATGAGGAGTCTCCACACGGAAACCGAGCCGACCGTATCTGTACGGATATGAACGCCTCCGCCGCCGATCGGTGACACACACACACCTCACGAGATGTATGTGTGTGTGTGTGTGTGTGTGTAATCTCCGGACCCGTCTCCGTTGTGTCCTCGCGACTGTTCAACACAGTCAGTTTGATTGTTTTCTCCCACTGGATGGAAAATTTCCACCGTGCAGACTGTAGAGGGAGCCGTGGCTTCAGGAGCTGCGCCTCATCCCTCATGGAGAGAGTGGGAAGGCTGAATATTCATCATGAAACCTCCTCTCCCTCTCGCTCTCTCTCCCTTTTTTCCCCTCCCTCTCTCTCTCTCTCCCTCTCTCTCTCTCTCTGTATTACTAACAGTGTGGCTGACTGATGTAAAGTTGCTCAGTATGAACAGTGAGGTCAAAGCAGCAAATTCAAACAAGCAGTGAAAAGGCTCCTTTTTTTTGCATTTTATGTTGATCTGCTGAAAACAGCCTCGGTTCTTTTTTCACAATGAAGAAATAAGTGATTTTACAGGTTTAGGGGAAGTTCAGTACTTTGGGAAATTTACTTCATTAGCTTCTTTGTCAAGAGTTACTAAGAAAATATGCCCCTGCAGGCCCACTGAGGGGTGGTGATGGTTTACTGAGAGCATGTGAGGGCAGAGACTCCCCCACAGTGAACCCTCGAGGGTTTGTCCCCCCCCCACCATGATGGTTTTCTGTGGGCAGGTCCAGCTGTGGACTAAATTTAGAACATAACCTCTACCATGCTTGTAAGTTAATTTTTAAATGACAGCTTGGTGAATTTTTGAGGGTTCCCCCCCCCCACCACAACTCCAATCTCTATGCTAAGCTAAGCTAAGAGGGCCGACTGCTGCTTGTAGCTTTGCAGCCAATTGATCCCCTAATCTAATAAGCAATTATTTATCATAAAATACTGACCATGATCAATTTTAGAGTAAGATTTTTTTTTTTAATGCTCAATGATTAACGGCTTCAAAGGTGCTTTTAGGTTGATTTTATTTCCATCTGCGATCTCTTTATTCTGTTTTGAAGTTGCTAAGCAACTCTTATAGCTATTTAATGTTGGTCTGTAGTCCATTTTTGGACATGGACACTACACATTGTGCAGTGTGTTAGATATTTCTCATACTCATACATGCATTTTTGCCTTATACGTTTCTGTCTTAAGCTTTTCCGTTGGGGTCAGCTTTTCCTAAAAGGCAGATGTTAAGAGGTTTTAGGAGTCGTGGTGATCGTCTCTCAGCAGGAAGATGTTGTAATCCTGCAATAACATTTAAATTATCCTGCTAATATTGTAGTTGAATACCATAAAAGTGACTGTGATTAGTCTTGTTAATTTTGCTCACCAGCTGACATTTAGCTACACCAGCGTCTGCGGTGATACAACATAAATGTATCTCAAAATAACAGGCTCAGCGTAACATGGTGGATCTCATTAAGTTAATTGATTTGAAATGAACCTTTTTAGGCCAAAATGTCTCTTTACACCTTTTTATCATCGGTCTCAGTTGCATGTGTTTGCAACACATTTCCTAAGGCAACAGAAAAGACATCCAACAGCCTCAAAAGCATCTCCCCTTGGAGAAATGTGTGACATTTGGCTGTCCTAACACGTGGCACTGTGCGCTCATTGATCACCACAGCCTGTGTGTATTAGGTTTCTGTGCAGCTTCTTCATTTGGTGATGGATTGCCTTGGTTTTCTCCCCAAGTCCACATGTGTCTTCTTCAGCATGCTACAGCATCCTCCAGGGAAAACTGTTGCATGATGCTCCCCCCCTCCCCACACACACACTCCTTCCCCACAGTTCAAAAGCATATGCCAGCGGCACACAGTTGGCCTTATCAGGATTGCTGCAGGAAGCTCACACACACACACACAGTAATCTCTCTTTGGACGAAAGTCTTCCATATGGAGAGGAGATGCACTACAAAAAAAAAAAGCTGTCGAACTGTAAGTGGAGATGATCATCTGAAAATCACATCAGTCAAATCGCTTCAAAAGTATAAAGATTGCACTTCAGTAATAAAGAAAAGGCCTGGAAACAGACTCTAAACAACCCGCAGATATTCAGAAACATTTGATGAAAAAAGCTGACTTTACTCTCCAACAGATTTCCTTTTTTAGCACTCACTGCTTCACTGCATCTGCTGCCCTCTCCCTTTTTAGCCTTATAATTGATGATAGCCATGTAATCTGACTAAATCTATAATTATCTCAGCGCTGTATGGCTCAAGGTGTTGCTCCCAACAGTCATCTGTTGGCAACAACTGCAGAAACCGGTGCTCTAAGAATTCTCATTTTCATAACAAAAAAATATTTGTTTTCACAGGGAAAGATTTAAGAGAACAACAACGTGTCAGCGTCTTTATAATTTGCACAAAAAATTATCGTAACAGCCATGCAGCAGGTTAAAAATCACGGCGAGAAACTTATGCTAACGCAAAAGCGCCTTCAGCAGGTCTCCTTCCTTTTTGGCCAAATTTTGGATTTGCTGGCAGTTAGATGGAACGAGGCTGTGAATCCAAATCCATCCCTGAGAAACTTAAAGGAAAGACAGTGAAAACCATGTGTTTCAGTCTTGTTTTAAGCCAAAGCGGCATGAGAAGTAATGTCCCCGAGTGTTTTTGGAGTTACATATAATGCTGTAGTGTATTTTAGACAAAGAAAATGACCCCAAACCACTGGCTTATTATGTAGCGGCTAACTCTCTTTGCATTTTTCATCTCTCTTTGAGCGCTACATTTGCATATTTGCACCGAGATCTCACCCACAACCCTGCATCCTGTAACCACTTTCTCCGGAGAGAAAAGTTTCACTGCATTTATGTGGGCTACAAGGGTTTTTTCTCTTTTTCTTTTTTATGACCGGGTGCTTCTGGCTGCACCTCACTCATAGATGTCAAGGCTGGTATTTATTCTTTGGCTTCGAAAGCTGAGCTTTGTGATCGTAAAATTATTGCCTGGGCCGAGAGGAGATGGATGAACTTGGGGAAAGTGTATCCTCTCTCACTTTCCCTCACCGTCCGCCTTTTAAATGTCTTTGACGTCAGCTCTGCTCCGTTATCGTGTTACATATTGCCGGTAAGCAGAGCGCTCCTCGGATGCATGTTCATGTTCGTCGGTGGTTTGGATGGATTCGGTTCACGGCGAGTTCAGCCCTCACTGGTGAGAACTGTATTCTCCGAAGTCATTGCAGAACTTTCACTCAGCCGCAATCCACGAATCTAAAATGAGTTCATATCTATGAAACCTGTAATGAGCATTATCAGAAAAAAGCACACAAACAGTGAGGAGTAATAATTAAATGCTTTATGAATCTCAAGGCAACTCATTTACTTGACTTAAGAAAGTTCTCGACCTTTTACCTTCTTATTAGACACTGCAGTTCATTTCTGATACTTCGTCTGCTTGAGAAACGGCGTTTCATAACAGCCTGACTTTTGAAAAAGAACTTTCTTTTAGTAGTTTGCACACCTCTGCTGTACGTTCTACCCAGACTTTTAACTCCCATTAACTGCCCATCTGTTCAACCTCCACGTTTCTCAGCAGAGTGACTAATTTGTGCTTCGTTTAGTCGCCTTGCATTATGTCTTGTCTTCGCTGGAAAATCACTCCTCCAAACGAGCTCCGAGCGAGAGGAATGCTTATCAGCCGCACACCCCCACCATCCTTTGAAGGTTTTTTTCTGCAAAACTAACTGGAGTAACTTCTAATCGTCTGAACGCTGCGCATCGATTTCTCCTCCAGACTTGTATCGGCGAGAACGAGCTTCGGCTGAGCACCCTAATTAGAGGCGGCCTTGGTGCGGTGATATGATTGAACGATGTCAACTACAGGAAACTAACACTCTAATCACTCTCATCCAGAGCTGCCTGGGTCTCGGGTCGAGCTGTAGGTCCTCGAGTCGCCGCTCGGTGCTGGTTGCTTGTCATCATTCCATGCACATCCGATGGGAGGAGATAAATGGTAAATTGCCAAGAAAATGTCAAACTGGGATCCTCAATGCACCAGTGATTGACAGGTGGCAACTAGTGTCCGCATGCCCCCGCTGCTTATGCGGGCTTACTGAAGCTTTTCCGAATCTTGGCCTTGCTTGTTGAGTTAAACAAACCTCCAGCCATACATATTGAGAGGAGAAGGTGTGTGCTGACAGTCAGGGCCCTTATTAAAAATGTGCCACGCTGGGACCAAAGGGAGGTGCGAATCAGACTTTTGAAAGACTCCCCCCTTTCTCTCCCTGCAGAGAATTTCAATTTCCCCCAAGGGGCCAGGGTTGCTCAGCATGCCTGTGTCCTGCATGCGGCCCTCTGGGTAGAGGCAGAGGGGAAATTGGCTCCAACTGTTCAGGTTTCAAAGATAGTTTTGGTGCTGTGAGACCGTCTGTCAATCACAGCGGTCTTTGCAAAACAAACCATGCAGCTGCAGTATTCTCCGGGTGCCTACAGTAACACCGCGGACCCTGAAAAAAACAATAAATTTACTCATTCTGAGAGCAGGAACTGGTTTTACTTGATGAGCCTGGAAATAGCCGCCGCATTAAACATCCACACACATCATAGACGGGGGAAACATTTTTCCATGAAAACGATCTCCCGAGCTTCGTTATCAAATCATACAACGCAGACTCAAACTGTGTGATTTACACAGGAAAAAGACAGAGAGGCAAGACTCAGGTCGCGAGTGCATCGTCGCACCTGAAGATGAGCACTTTCCAAAAGCTGTGATGTGTGTAGCATTGAGGAAAATGTGCAAAAATAAAAAAAAAACGAAAAACAAGCAACATTCACAGCTCTGGTTTCTTCTCCATTTATTGCAACTAAAAATACATTGCTATTTTCTGTTTTGTGCAAAAGTATTGTCGTGTGCAGCTCACACATCAAACATTTAACCGTTGTGTCACATTTTTCCTGCCTGTAAGCGACTCCACCGCGTTACCTTTTTCAAATCGTGTGTCACCGTCTGATGTCCTCAACACGGACTTGACATCTGTTGTTATTTTATCTCACCATCGTTCACTCGATTCAATTCGTGCCTCACTTCTGTCGCCGCTGTTTGCACACTTCTTTTGCTGTTTGCAGTTTGCACAAATCGTGTGACATTAACTCGTGGTAAACAACAGACAGCTGCGTCGATTGAGGGACGGGTGTGAATATGAGACAGATGCAAAGTGCCAGTTACTCATGTTCCCTTTAAAACACCTTGGATTGAGAATAAAACAACCCTTTTGTGGCCCAAACGGAGCTTTGTGTTCATCAGATATGGCGTCCATGTTGTGTCCTTTCCCAGTTTCTTTTTATTTATTCCGAAAGAGTTGTGATGGTGACCTTGTGGTGAATTAAGTGACACTCTTGTTTCTTACAGAGAGAAGGACAGCGAGAGAAAAATTTACAATACCTCAGTGGATTCAAGACTTGTTGAGAGAACCAAGCAGTCTGGAGTCACTCAGTCAGAGAAAATGCACTTAAACAGGAGAAGGATAATCCTGTTTGTTATAACCTTGGGTCTTGTTATCAGAGGTGTGGCCATCTTTTCTCTTATTAATCACTTCCCTACGTCCTTTTTCCACTGTGTCTCTGAGTGGAAAAACACAACTTTATACAAAACAGACAGCAAAAATAACATTTGAAGGGACATGTTAATATTTTGACATAAATTAAACAGCAGAAAATGTCTTGTGATTAATAAAATTGAAATAAATTATGACAGATGATTGATCCAGTCAGTCCATATGATGTTGATTAGCAAACCAAAGCTCATATCGTTGGTTTGTCTGAGCTCAGTGATTAACCGTCTTGTCTCTCCCTCTTATTTATTGTGTGTGTGTGTGTGTGATTTTAAATTAAGCTGAAATTTGTTAAATTAAAAACACTGTATTAATATTTTATGAGACATTGTCTGGTGATGCGAAAACATGGCAGTCAATTGGACGTTCTGATAGTGTTTAAAAAACTATTTAAGCTAGCCAAATTAAATTGGATGTTTTTTTAATCGTTATGATTAATTTATTACAACTAATTTATTACAACTCTTATTAACTTCTCAAATAAAAAAAGGGGAAGAAATCAAATGTTTTTACCTAAAAATGAAGACCTCATTTAAAAATATTGAATCTTCTGGTTGAGATTGGCAGAAATGTACAACTGTGAATTTGCTGAATTTTCATTGAAAAGTGTTGACAGAAATGTTTGAAAAGTAACAGAAAATGTTAGTTTATTGCAGGACATTGCTCTTTTTTTATTTTACAGGTTTTGTAGTTACAGTGCACTAACACCACAGTGTTAAAACAAGGGTGCAGCTAGCTTGCTTCTTAGCATCTGCCTCCAAAAACGCCGACTCACACGAGGAAAAGCTGCACAAGCAAAACAACAAGCCGGCTGACAAAACCTCAGTTACAGAAATTCCAGTGAATCTGCAAGTATGAGGAAACTCACATAAAATATGGATTCACCTGTTCACATTTGGGTTAAAATGTGTTTCTTAAAGGCATTTTACAAAAGTGTGTCCCCAGAATTAAGCTGATGTTATTTTTAAGGCTGGAAAACGTTGGCGTATGTAACTTTATTTTGATCTAGAATCAGTTTGAGAGGTTAAAACTATGTTACCTGACGAGTGCGATGTCGAAGAGTCACTGATCAGAATTCTGCTGCACAAAGCCCATTAAAGATTTATGAACGCAGGCGATGTTGGTACCTGTTCAAGTCCTCGGAGGTGTACAATACAAGTTCTGAGCCTTTCCATGAATATTTCAGGATGCTAATTTCAGCATCCCAACGGATAATTTGAATTTTAAAAATGCACGCTTTTATGAGAGGTGACAGGGGGGAGAAAAAAAAAAAAAGATGAAGATGCAAAGTCTATTTTAAAAAAAAAAAACAAACAAACAAAACAAAACAGCTTGATCCAAAACATGCAGCCAATTGAAGCTCACAATAGTCCCTGTCACCGCTGCCCTCACAATACATCGCCGCCTCTGCGAGAACTGATTTTGTTCTCTTCCCCCGTTTGCTGATACAGCTATGCATATATTGGTTTGTGTAACACGACACATTGACTCCGCACAGAAGCGAATAAACAGCTCTCAAAACTAATTCCAATCCCAAAGACTGACATGATTTTCTTCCAGGGTGCCAAATGAAACATCCCACTGTGGCTGATACATCATTTACTACCAGTGTTGTGGTTTAGCTCTTCGCACGGTGAGATTGCAACTTGCGTCGATGAACATCCCCCCCCCCCCCGACCCCTCCCCAGTTTCGCTACTTTCAGAGAGTCTGGGGTTTAATCTGACGCTGTCAGGAGTCATCTTTTCACAGCAAACACATCAAAGAGTGTGAGAGGGAATCTATGTTCTCCTAGGTGCACATTATTCAAATAGGCAAACTTGCCTCTTATAGTTTGGGTTCTACATCTCGTTAGCTTCTCCAGCTGACATGTCTTTGTGAAGCAGGGGAATAGGAGATGAGTTGCCAGTGTCACTCAAGTTAGCATCCGGTGGGAAACTGCAGTGTCTCTCTGAAAAGGGACTAAAAGATGAGACGCTGCAGTGCAGAGATGACTGTGAGAGCTTCACATCATGCAATGTTCTGGCATTAGAGCACAGACCTCCTCCACAGCCTGCACCACCGGCCCCTGTCCCCCCCCCCCCAGCTCAGCCTGTGATGTACACGGACTGCTGTATGAGAGCTTTACATAAATTCATGAGACTATTTGGCCCCCTAATTAAAATCCATAAACAAGCAAAAGTGCAAGTTCATTTGCAGTTCACAGCAAAATGTCTCATTGATTTTTCTGTGTTCTTGTAATAGCTGAGGAATTCTGAATAGTGGCCTTTCAGGGCGTTTTCATCGCTTTACAAATAGTCTTCCCCCCGCGGAAAATCATTCCCCTAAATGGATAGTCATGCTACAAAGGTTTTATATATCAACCTGTGTTTTTTCTGTGTCTTACTTTTCGGATGATGTTGTTTAGAGGGGGATATCTCTATCGTTCCCGCACCTCCATCTTTTAGTCATGCAAGCAGCAAAGCTGTATTGATGTGATGCAGGTTGGCTGCTCTGTCTATCACTTTGCTTCAGACTGAAATATCTCGGCGGCTGCTGGATTGACTGCTGAGGAATTCGTAACAGACATTCAGGATCTCCAAAGGGATGAATCCCAGTGAGTTTGTTGATGATTTGACATTTTTTCTGCCATTTTTTGCCTTATGTCTTGTATGCATTTACTTTGATAATTTGAGAGGCTGTCTTAAGCAGTTTCATTCCCATGTGTCACTGCAGGAAATATCATTGGATGTTTAAGCAGCAGTAATATAAACTTGATAGGACACAGGAAACATCCCTGAGAACACAACATTAAACATTTAGCTTTTATCATGTACATCAATAAGGGATCAATGCAGATTTTTTGGAAATTTGATACCCAGATTTGGACAAATGAACTTCGTCTGCTGTGGTGATTTTTCATACAAACTGAAAGCAAAATGCTTCGCAAAGTTTTAACAACAGAAACAAAATAGGCTGTTTTTCAAAACTGAGAGGATAAACCAAGCAGTTCTGTGTAAGATCGGACAACTTTGCTCAGGAAAGTTACTGCTTGTAGCCTTGTTAATGTGCAGCGGGAACAGTTTTGGAAATATTTGATTGTGTATTTGTAAAAGTTCTGGTGTTTGGTAGGAGAAAGTACATAAAAGCCCCATCGACCTGTTTTCATTTCCATCCGTCCTCTGAGGTTTTTCAGCATGTCCTTTTTGTCAGACCGTCATAATTTCCTGCCTGGCAGATACAGAATGGAGCTCAGAGGGCCGGCCTGAAGAAGCAGCTCTGCAGGCCACAGAGACCGAGACTTCAAAGGGAGGCAGTATTAGAAATGTCCAGCAGCTGAATGCTCCTGCATAAATCTCCAGCCAAGCTGAGATCTCATGTTTCCTGCTTTGTTTGGGCTGCATGCTTGTCCAAAAAAGTGAAGCTACGTTGCTTGACAGACTACCAGTCACCAGTTTTCTTCCTGTTTATCTTCACATGATACTCTTCACACACTCTAAATGCATTGCTTTCTGTCAGCAGGAGATACTTTAACAGTCAAATCCCGAAATTAGAAACATTTGAAGCGAAATTATGCACAGTAAGCAGTTCTGTCTTTCAGGTTGTTGGAGGAAATCTATAATTTTTCAAGTTTAGAATTGCTTAGGCAAGACCGGCGGGGAATAAAATAAATGATAAGGACAGTGGATTCCCTGTTAAGATATGTCTGCAGCATACTGAGAATGTTGAGATTAAAACACACTTTGATGAAAAATGGAATTATGAACACAGACTTGTCCTCACTGAAGGATGCCTCACCAGAAAAAAAAAGGAGCTGCCTTCCTGAGCCTTGAAGTAAATCCCTTGACATCTCCTGATGTGATTTTTAATTAATTCTGAAGTTTCTTGCAAAAACACGGAAACTTTCCCCTCACAGGGAGCATCTCTTTGACAGTGTGGTTTGACTTTTAAGGGCACGACTTAATTCATAATGCCACCGAATCAACTTAACTGCATAATGGTGCCGACACTTTAGAAAAGTTTCTGTCACCACATTTTTAAGGCTCGACATCAAAGTAACAGCCTGGATGCCAGAAACTGTGTGCTAATAAAACAAAGTATCTGATTAAATAAACGTGTCAACCGACGATTTGTGATGCCAAAGCTTTCAGAAGCTGTTTCCTTTTCCTGTGGTTTTGGATCGTCTCCTCTCTGGAAGCCGAGGCAGCGCTAATTACAAACTATGTAGTAATTTGGAGACATAATCTAAGCCCTCCATATTTATGAAGACATGGCCAAAACAAACGCTGCCTCGAACGAATTTTCAGATCCGCATACAAATGCACGATTGCTCACTTTGAATCAGGTGGGGTTACTGAACAACATCCTGGCAAATTATGACAATTAGAGCTGAAAGGCAGCTTGTGACTTTTTGACATGAGATATATTTTTCTCCTAGTCTCCAATCAGTGATGAAAGCAAGTCTAAAGAGAGTTTTCTGATTGTTTTTAGTGCTACAGACAATTTATGCCTCTTATGAGTAAATAGATACGGAGTAACATCACACCTGTAACCACACCCACACACACCTGTAACCACACCCACACACACCTGTAACCACACCCACACACACCTGTAACCGCACCCACTCGAAACTGACACACCTTGAAGTTCACCTCTACGTCACGGCAGCAAAGCGGTAACTTTAACCAGCTGGTGTTTATTCGGAATAACTCACGCGATCCTGAAAAACAAGCCCAAAATATCTGACAATGGGGCCCCCTAGTGGTAGGAACAATACGTGAGCGCAAGTGGATATGATAAAAGATTTAACCACTTGTGTTTTTTTGGTAATTATGAAGCTATAAAGCCATTTAGCTTAGCAAAAAGACTGGAGACGGGTGGGAAAAGCTAGCTTGAAT